>JAKCPI010016529.1:0-30664 GCA_023213315.1 Euborellia annulipes | reverse complement strand
TTTATATTCATTAAATAAAATTTTTTGAAATTCTTAATATTGTAGTAATTAAATTATACATTTACGTGTAATTAAGAATTCTCAAAAAATTAAGATTTCAAAAAATTTCACTGAGTATTGATAGGAATTTTTCCGGGGTGGTTTTAGACTATTAAGTAGAGATATGATAAATTACATTATTTTAAAAGGTTTTTATTCTTTTACTTTAGTTTTTGAAACAATCAACAAAGATAAAGACCATTCTTAACAATTAAAAAAATCTGGTGTTATTGTCGCAGAGCACACAACTTACTCTTCGGTAATCGAAAGTTGTGTGCTTGTCATACCAGATTTTTTGTGTCGATATATAAGAAGTTAGTTTTCGACAGTTCGATACATTGGAGAGATATAAAAATTATAAGATTACCTATATTTTCTTTGGCTGGAGACTGTATATTTGATGCTGGTAGGCAGCCAGGATAAGAAATTAAACGCAATTTTATTTCAATCTGCTCGTTGTAGTTTGGGATGCTAATCGCTCCCTTCTTTAATTCGTGGACCTGGTCGACATTTTTTTATTTTTAGAGAAATAAAATATACATTGCAAATATAGAAAATTGGGGAGTTATTAAAAAATTATTTTCTTTTGCTACTTACTGAGCATGTGTTAATTGTAACAATAAGGTTTCATTTGTTGTGATATTGTAAACATTTAGATTACAATGTATAATTCTAGATAGCAAATATGCTTTGTTTCAATACAAGATGATCCTACAGTTGTAATTGTAAATATGATGTTACAATTGTATTGAAACAAAGCATACTTTTGCTATCTAGAATAATGACTTTAACGATAACTCGTATTTAATACCAGTCACACCAAATTTTTTTATTTTTCAATTTTCTAATTTTTTACCTATATCATTCTCCTCAAAATCTAGGAGTTGGGTTCCTTATATCATTTCTCAAAATAAGCTCGAACAGATTTTTTTTTTTTTTGTTATAGATTTTTTTCTTGCTCGGCCACGAATCTCTTCCACAACTCTTTGATCTGAGTTTAATTAAATTTTCATCAGGGGCTTGAACCCTCACATTTTTAAGTAGATAAAATTATTTACTCAATTAAATTTTTTTTTTTTGCTAGTTTTTTATGTAGAATAGTATATTAAAGCATAATACAAATATTGAGACAGTGAGGAGAGAGAGAGATTACTATAGTAAGAGAGCAAGAGCAAAGAGAGGGAGGTTAATTACAAGCTGATAAATAGCGAGCAATCGCTTCCTCTCTTTCTGGCCGGCTGCCAACGATTTATCCGGCCCGTGTTGTATGGAGAGAGAAGGGAGAGTGCGAAAGAGAGAGAGCAAGCGCGCATGCGCAGGCATTTCTCTGGCGACAGGAGGCTTGGCCCCGAGCCGGTGGCCGCCATTTTGGCCTCCATTAGCCCGAGACAAGTCGCCAGAGCAGCATATATTATTACTCGAGTGCCTCGTCTCTCTTACTCTCTAACTCACTCACCTTTTTTTAATCAAATAATAAAATTCAGTGACTGTGTATTGGACGTGTTATAAGTGTGTTTTGCGTGTTGTTTTGGGGGGGTTGGTGCGCTCTCTGTTAACTAATCCCGGGGCACCATGTGGAGACAAGTTGCACTGCTAGCTGTGTTCCTGGTCGCCTCCCAGAGCTCCTATGTTGAGGTAAAGCAAAAAAAATTTATTAAAAACAAACACCTGTCAACCCTTTTTAATACAATTTCGTCATTACCCCTTTAATGAATAATCTAAACGTTCAATGAACTCCCACAGCTTGTGGCCATATTTATTTTTTATATGTAAATATATGACAGTTCATGGATCCAAAAATCCCAATCTATAATAAATCTATTATATCATTGATTTCTTTTTTCGATTGGGCGTGTCATCTGACATGTGCTCACAAATATTTTAAAAACTCTCATTTGAAGGTTAAACTATTTTTTTTTTTAATATCACACACTTATTTTTTTTTCAAAACGTCATTTTAATTTTTTCTTAATCACATAATTAATAATTTCTTACATAATTAATAATTAAATCATTTTATAAAATAATTTCTTTTCTTTTTGTTCATTATAAACAAAAATCTTCACAATTTTAATAATTAAAAAATTAAATTCATAAAAAATAATTTTATCTATTTTGGGAAATTGACACAAAAAAAAATATATAAATTATTTACCGAGCTTAATTTATTAAATTGGAGATCAATATAATTTAAATAATTTTTTTTTGACCAGTAGAACTCACATCTTTTAACAGTTTAAATGTTGACAATCTAAACACTTATGACCACTCAAGCACAAGGAGTATATAAAATTTTACTTCAACGCTAATACAAATTATTATCAATTTTAGCATTTCTTTTCGAACCCAATATTACGCAATAATCAATTATTATTTTTCTAATTTCATTTAAGGTCTTTTTCGGCATCTAAGACCATTTAGATCCCGTCCCTATTTAAATTGATTGCTAATCAATACAATTTAAATGAATTTTTGACGCTTGGGACGGGATTCGAAACCGCGACCCTCGGTACAAAAGGCCAGCACACATAATCAATTGTTATATTATAAAAAATACTTTTAAATTATAATTTCCAAAAATATTATCAACATTTTTTTTTCTTTTGTTTAATTATTCTTTATTCTATTCCTAAATTTCTTTCTTTCGGAATTATTGATTTTCAAAAAAACATTAACTAATTTCGGCATCAAGGAAGGGTAGGGTAATTTTTATTTTAAAATAAAAAATTCTCTCTTCTCTTGATATAGCAGTTATTTGTAGCAAAAAGTTTTGATTTCGATTAAAATGCCAAAATTCCAGAAGCTTCTTCTTCTTCTCCCCATCCCTCTTTTATGACTCAGAGTCACCCCCTAGGTATATCCACTTCAGAAAATGAAATTATATATATATCTTCTATGGTGACTCACGATTTCGTAACAAATAATTATTTATCTTAGTGAAACCATTTCCTAGTTGTTGGTTTCAACTTGAAATAACAATGATTTTATCGATTTGATTCCATTTAATATATGGGTGTAGAAAAAAAAAAAACTTTGCTGCAATCGATTCACTTGTGAATAAATATAACTCTAAAATTAATGAAAGTTAAAAAAACGGGGTAAAAAAAACACCTTGAACTAAAATAAAAAACAAAACAAAAAACATTGAATTCTTTATTTGCGTTTTCTTGTCTGTATTCAAGAAAAAAAAATCCAAAGCTATATGCGGGTTAATTTACATATAAAATTTAAATTTAATTGTTTTTATCCATTTTAACTAATTGATTAGGACAGATAACCTTTTTACACTCAACATAAATAAAATTCAATTTGCATTATCAACATAGAAAATTTTATTTCAAGATAACCTCATAATTATATATTAGAAAAAAAAAAAAAACGCAAATGCTGTAATTTTTTAATTTTCGATATTTTAAATGAAAAAATAATTTCTACCATGATTTTCTCTCAAACATTTTTCATTCGTCCCCCTCTCTCTTTAAAAGTTAATAAGTGACTTCTCCAATTGCTTACTAAATATAAGGAGATAATATATTATTTATTAAATCAATCGAAATAATTATTTTGCCAAAAAAAAAATTATTTAATACACTGACCGGCAAAGAAAACGCAAGATCGATACTTTTTTATAATAAAATTTAAACTAATGTATCTTTAGATATTGTAATTTTTTATACATCTACTGTACCATCTATTGCAATAGTATTGAGGCTAAAGCCTGGTAGTTAGGCAGCCCAAATGGCTGCTCTCTGTGTGAGAAATACTTTTTTCAAAGCAGACAATAGACCGAACGACAATTTTTAACAAAAATTCATAAAAATTTATCTTTTTAATATAAATTTCAAGATATATCGAAATAACAATTATCTCAATGTTTTAATCAGAATTAGTGAGCGTGTGCCATTTGGGCTGCCTAACTACCGGGATTTATGTACATTTAATATGAATTATTTTATACTTTACTTTTTTACTTTTCTAAGTAAATTCAACACAAATACAAACCTTTTAATCAAATTGCGACAAATAAAATAAAGAAAAATATGTCGATATTCAATTTATGGGCTAAATCAACATAATTCCGATATGTTTAAATGGTAATTAATTAAAAATTTTGTTTTTCTAAGAATTTCCAATACAACAGTTAAATAAAAAAAAAAAAAAAAAAAAAAAACTGATATGGAAAATAGTTTTAAAAGTTTTGTGATATTAAAAAACATTGACATTTTTGTCTTTTGTTTTATTTTAATTGTAATTTATATTAAAATAAATTGAATTTGCGTTAAATTTAATTAAACATGTAAATGTATAAGATATTTCATATCAAATTATTGTACAATACTGTATCTTTAAGGTGGATTAGAATAGGTTTTCTAGTGCGTTTTTCTTTACCGGTCAGTGTACTTAATTTTAATCAAATTTCTATTTTGAAAGCCCACATTTAGGCTGTAAAGACCCTAAATTTTTTTTTTTACATTTGACGCAAATTCTTTTAGTTTTTACTTTCTCTTATCTATAGGCCTATATGAAGATATATAGAGAGAAAGTATTGGTTTCATGTCAAAAATTCAATTTCGAGATTTCGATGGATATACACATTGTCCAAAAAAGTGGTTTTCGCAACATGGTCTGTCTGTGTGTGCTCAATTTAAAGCATGAAGGAATTGAGCTAGGAGATTGAAATTTTATATTTAAGTTAGACACCTTCCGGAAGCGAGAAAAAAAAGATTTTAATCAAAATCGGCCCAAAAGTACTAGTACTTTACCGATGTACTTTTTCGGTTTTTTCCGATTTTCGCAATATTCGCTACATCGATTTTGTTTAAAATTCATAAATCAATTATTTTTTATAGGCTTTTTCAAATGTATATTCACATTTTGCTCTTGAAATCTTATGAAGACTACTTTACTTTTGTACTTCATAGGAAAGATAGGAGAAATGGTTGCCATGGTACAGATTCATCACCAATATACTTTTTTTTCTTTTCGAATTTTTGCATCTTTTTTTTTCAAGTCTCTGTTTTACTAATTAAATTCGAAATAAATAATAATTTTTCTTATTCTCTTTTGGAAAAAGGTGAACCCAAAAAATAAAAATTTACCTTCCATATTCAGCTATGTTTACTTCAAATTGATCCCTTACCTTGAGAAAATTTCTTTCACACACACAAACAACTATCTTGATTTATTACATAATAATTCTTTGGCTTCCTTAAATATTCATCAATTATTTTTTCTCCTCTTGACATTGATGACCAACCATTCTTATTTATTTATTATCCAATTTTTGAAAATTAATTGAACATTACATTAAATTTCTCACATTTAATAAGATTATATTTCATTATTGCATTTCTATTGGAGTTGGAAAAGTTTGACACAAAAGTAGAGTTTAAGAAGTGTAGTAAATTGATTAAATTTAGAACTTTTCAACATAGAAAACGTTCACTCGAATGATTGTTGCTGTCATGTAGCCAAAAGAGATAAAGCACTGTAAAATTTCATTCTTTACTCTTTACAAAAAAAAAAATAAAATTATTTGCACAGCTTATAAGTTATAGCCATTATAAAATCTTACGTTTCTTTTCTATACTGTATATTTAGAATTGCTTTCTTTTACTTTTTCTTACCTATATATGTTAATATCTAGAGAGAGAAAGTAGGCCTATTGGTTTCATATCAAAAATGTCATGTTGAGATTTTGATGGATATACACGTTTTGAGGACCCCTGAATCTAAAAAAGTGGCTTTCGCGACATGGTCTGTCTGTCTGTCTTTGAACAAAATATCTCAAGAACGAAAAGCGCTATGAGGTTGAAATTTTATATTTAAGTTAGGCACCCCCTGGGACATGTAACAAAGGTTTTGAAGAAAATCGGCCAAAAAGTACTAGTACTTTACTGATGTACTTTTTCAGTTTTTTTTTTCGATTTTCTCAAAATTCGCTCTAACGATTTTGATTAAAATTCAAAAATCAATTATTTTTTAGATGCTCTTTTGTACAATATATTCTCATTTTGCCACTGAAATCTTTTGTAGCACACTTTACTCTTGCACTTCGTAGGAAAGGTCGGAAAAATGGTTACCATTGTAACAAAATATAAATATTTTGTATGTGTATAAATTTTACATCTTGAATCAAAATGTGCCGTACTGTCGGAAACTAAACATATGTCGACACAAAAAATCTGGTGGGACAAGCAGAGTACACAACTTTCGATTACCGAATGTAAGAGAAAGTTGTGTACTGTGGATATCCGTCACACCATATTTTTTTTTTAATAAAGTGATGAAATAAAAAAAAAGAGCAAAATAAATAATGAGAAAAAAAGAAGCTGAATCATTTAAATTTACTCTTCTAAAAATTTAAGCTGCTAGTGAAAATTCTTTCAAAATTTTATTGACCGCATCGGATCCCTTGTGGTGATTTATGCGGAGTGTCATTTTAAATAACCCTTGTTTAAACCAAGAGTGAGCTAGACAAATTGGCTTTCTTTAAAATTCCCTATTTATAGTAACATTTACGAAGTCATGCAAATGAACACCATCTCATCTCTCTCTCTCTCTCTCTCTCTCTTTTAATTCTATACTTGTGAATTTTTAATTTAAGTCTATGAACTTTTCTCTTTGATTAGGTCTTAAAAAAAAAATGACCAAATTTCATTTTTTTTTTTTGACATCAAACATCAAACGAATTTATTCTTTTTAAAAGATATTTAAAAAAAAATAGTGCTCAATCTTCCATCAAATAGGTATTTTTTATTTTATTGAAATTTTTTCTGCTCTTTTAACTTACAAGTTAGTTATTAAACAATCGCTTAAAGTAAAAGAAAAGATCGAGATGAATGCTAGTATAAAGGAATAACTGCAGGGGCGTAGCTAGACCTGTACAGTCAGTGCACCACACCGGAGCCCCCGAGGTTTGGGGCCCCCGGCTAAATGAAAAAAAAAACAAAACGATAATAGCAAACTATATAGTTAAAACGTTAAAATGTTTAGATAAAAATATATTTACAATAAAACATTTACTTTGTTAAACTTAATAATATTTTAGAAAACAAAACGCTTCAGTTAATGGTTCAGAAGTGATGTGTGTTAATTTTTTGGTTAAAAATGGTGTCTAAACAATGATTTCAAGGTCATTATTTGTAAAATTTTGACCCCGGACCCCCCCCCCCCTCTACCCTCCGGTTGGGCACTTCGCTGGGGCCTCATTTTCTTATTTTGCACCGGGCCCCCCGCAGGTCTAGCTACGCCCCTGAATAACTACCTCTGTTAAAAAAAAAATTAATTCAGTTTTTAAAAGTCTTCTTCTTTCTTCGCCTGATTATTTCCTCTGTACGGGGTCCGCGGAATTTGTCATTCGTGGGTTTTTGCGACTGCGGAGAAATAGAATAGGCCGGCCCGTCGCACGGTCTGACGCCTGTTGAAAATATAGAAGGGAAGTCTCTTCATGACTGACATGCAATGAACATAAGTACAGCTAGTCCCAGCTGGGGCAGTTCGTGGTCGCCATCTACGTACCCCCATGTGGGCCCCTGAGCATAATTCAGTTTTTAAAATAAAAAATTTCAAGTCGGCACACCAATTTATTTAAATGTTATTTTAAAGTCAGTTTCCTTTCGGATCAATAGAAAGAGAATAAATTTCTTTTGGAGCCAAGGTCAAACTATTAATCCAGAATTGAATTTTTTTTTTTTTTAATTAGTTTTAAGTTTTTTTCGGCATCGGAGGCCATTTAGACCCCACCCTATTTATTTCAATTGATTGGTATCCAATTCAATTAAAATTTTAACTTATCAAAGAAATTATTGAATGCTGATTATGTATACAGATTATCCTATAATATCTTTCTCTCTTCGATCTATGGTATAAATTTTAATTTATGCAATTCTGAATCATTCATCGATTTGAATGAACGTTTTTTTAACCCCTTTTGGTGGCCAAAGGATTTAACCCTTTTGAAAACGGGCAAAAAAAATTCTCCACCCAAATGGTCGGCAGAATAGTCATTTTATATGTAATCCAAAATGGCAAACGGAATTAAAAAAGTTTCAATCAGATATCTCTAACAATTTAGAGAATAATTAAATTTAACTTTAAAAATTCATTTATCGATTTCTAAATTTTTTTTTTCACTTGAAAATTGATTAGTAATAAAATATGAATATATTGAAAAACACACTAAAACTTTTTCATTCTACAAACACTAAAATACATATTTAATTTATTAATTATCTATAAGCCTAGTGTAAAAATCTGGTGTGACTGGCGCAAGCACACAACTTTCTCTTACCCTTCGGTAAGAGAAAGTTGCGCACTGTGCTGGTCACACCAGATTTTTTGTGTCGAGATATATTTAGTTTCCGATAGCACCTTAGTTTCAAACTTGGATTTTAAATGTTGACTGCTTGAAATAAACTATGGTTATTTTTAAAAATTTTAATCTCATATTTGGACATTTTATACACAATAGAGAATCGTAAATAAATACAAAATTTCATAAGAATTGGAAAAAAAATTTTAAATGCCTAAAAAGTTTCAAAGGGGACCCCCTTTTGAATCGAAATTAACATAAAAATCCCTATAGGAAATTAACATTAGGCCTATGAGAGAAGGCGGAGAGACAGGCGATAATGTTTGCAAGTGAGAGAGAGAGATATATATATGTTTTCTCCTAAGCAATTAAAGACACAAATAAATGGGAATTTAAATAATAATTGATTTTTAATCTAATAAAAGAAAAAGATTTAAATTCCGTTACCATGGCAACCATTTCTATCTTTCCTATGAAGAACAAGAGTAAAGTGGTCTCCAGAAGATTTCAACGGCAAAATGAGAATATACATTTTAAAGAGCATCTAAAAAATAATTGATTTTTGAATTTTAAAAAAATCCTTGGAGGGAATTTTGAGAAAATCGAAAAAAACTGAAAAAGTACATCAGTAAAGTACTAGTACTTTTTGGCCGATTTTGTTCAAAAGCTTATTTTGAGCGTGTGGGAAGGTACCTAAGTTAAATATAAAATTTCAATCCGGTAGCTCAATTCCTTCATGCTAAAAATCTGTCCACACATACATACACACACACACACACACACACACACAGACCAATTTGCGGGACCCACTTTTTTGGACTCAGGGGACCTCAAAACATGTATATCCATCAAAATCTCGACATCGAATTTTTGACATGATCGCAATACTTTCTCTCTATATATTTCATATATAGGCTAAGAGAAAGTAAAAATCTGGTGGACTGGGCACAGCACACAACTTTCTCTTACCTTCGGTAATCGAAAGTTGTGCACTGTGCTTGTCACACCAGATTTTTTGTGTCGACATGTATTTAGTTTCCGACAGTAGAGTACAATTGAATTCAAGATGTAAAAATTTATAAGTATGGGAAAATATTTATATTTTGTTACCATGGCAACCATTTCTCCTATCTTTCCTATGAAACACAAGAGTAAAGTGGTCTTCAGAAGATTTCAATCGCAAAATGAGAATATACATTTTAAAGAGCATCTAAAAAATAATTGATTTTTGAATTTTAAAAAAAATCGTTGGAGCAAATTTTGAGAAAATCGAAAAAAACTGAAAAAGTACATCAGTAAAGTACTAGTACTCTTTGGCCGATTTTGATTAAAAGCTTATTTTTCCGGTCCCGGGAGTGTTTAACTTAAATATAAAATTTCAACCTCGTAGCTCAATTCCTTCATGCTTTAAATTGAACACACACACACACACACACACACACACACACCCACACACACACCCACCCACCACACAGACAGACCATGTCGCGAAAACCACTTTTTGGATTCAGAGGACCTCAAAACGTGAAGATCCATCAAAATCTCGACATCGAATTTTTGACATGAATCCAATACTTTCTCTCTATATATATATTACATATACATAGGAAGAGAAAGAAAAAAGCTAATTAGGTTTTGACGGAAATTAACCAAAATTAGTCTTTTCTTAACGCTGCTTTTTTAAACTTTTTTTCACAAACTGTTTTAAAAGAATAAAAAAAAAAAAGTAATTTACAGCCGACTTTTGAAAATTTTCCTTATAAATTAATATTTAATCAAACATAAATTAAGAGATTAAATCAATTTTAAGTTACATAACTTTCTTCCAGAAGAAATTTCTTTCTAGTAGAAATTAATAAAAACACTAGCTTATATGTTCCAATATATTTTTTGATATAAATAGGTATCAAATATTTATTTATTGGAACAGATCGCCTTGGATTTTTATTAATTTTACCTACTTTATAATGTTTTAACTCGAACCAATGCTTTCTAATTTGATTTTAATTTTATTTCTATTGTCAATATTGGCGCCTATTTATTAAAAACTCATTTAAAGGATTCATATTTATTATTTTCTAGTTTTCTTAACCCTATCTAATTGCTCCTTGCATTTTTCATCTATTTATGTTCAGCAGTTCCAGAGAAAAAATTAATTTAAAATCTGCGATTATATCCCTAGTCGAAAATTAATTATTTGAACAAAAAGGGGTTATTTCCCCCTACAAACTGGAGATCCTGGGTTTAACTTGTGGGAATGAATTCAACAATAATAATTAATCTTTTCTTAACAAGTCGAGTAAGCTATCCGAAATCTTGTTTTTATCACATAAATTAATTAATATCTGTAAATTGATAAATTATAGCGAAGGGTCCGTCTGCTTGTTTGTCCAACTGTTTGAGCAACTACCCGTTGGAATTTCGAAATGAAATTTACCACCCTTATAGAGGATGTTAGTAAAAGTTCAAGGAATAATCCTTCCAAATTTCTGATTTGGGGGGCTCAAAATTTTTTAAATTTTTCAAATGAGAAGCATTGCCAAAGGCGGGCGGCGAGGCTAGTTGTTTTATTTTATTATTATTTTTCTCATCTAAAAAATTAGGTTTCTCTTTCTTAAAGATTTAATATTATCATTCTTGAATAATTTTTTTTTTTTTACAATAAAAAGTAATATTTCTTCACTTTGAATTCGATACTCTCCTCCCGCCTGTTCTTTTTTTATATACATTGCTATTAAATCCAAATCATCGTTTTATACACATTTACTTTTTTTTCTGATAAAAATATCTCATTTCATGATTTATACTTTTTTATAACATTTGAAAAGATCCCCCATGTAAAAAAAAAGAGGACAAACGAAATCAAATGAGATGTTTTTTCTGTATTGATTACAAAAGACACTTTGGAAAAAAAATACTGCTTCATGTTCTCATGGTGAAAAGAGGGGTTGGAAGGGTACGAAGAAATGTTGAATCTTATCTTAAATGGAGCCCTTTGAGCTCTAAATGAAGCTATTTTTTTACAAAGACATCTTTTCTTTTTGTAAATAGTGTTGATATGCGGGCACTAAGTGAGAAGGGGTATTTTATGTTCAACAAGAATGCTGATCTGATCATATTTGTAATATATAAGCTTTACTGGTAGTTTATTTATAGTAAGAAAATTTCATTTTTATTTCATAAAAAAAAAAACAAGGATTTTTGGATTATTAAATAATAGATGGGGGCTCGTTGGTGTAGCGGGCTAGGGTGCCTGCTTCAACAAAGAAGATCCGTGTTCAAATCCTGGGCTTGCTGGTTTTTTCATTAAATAAAAATAGTTATTTAATGTAAACAAATCTTCAAGCAAGCCCTGGATTGGAATATTGAATCTCACCACAAATGCCCCAGGCGACTCTACGAGGAAAGGGAGCATCTGTACCATCCTGTCCTGTGGAAGGGTCGTAAAGAAGGTTCCCTCTTTGAAAGGAGTAGACTACACGCCGGTGCTGAGGGCGTCCCTCTTCAACCTAGGACATCCTCCCTAGCATAGAAGAGGTTGGATAAAAAGAACCGGGTGGAACCAGAAATAAGGATTAGTTCACAAGATAGAAACGAACGCAGGAAGAGGAGTTAGAGATAGGAAATAATGTAACTTCACGAGGTGCCGGTAGATGGCTACAGTCAGAGAGCCGGTTGGGTTTGAGGCATGGGCGTAGCCTGACATCTTGTTAGGGGGAGCCAACCCCTCGTTAGAGCGAGAGGGAGGGGGGTTTGCAATTAATATATACATAAATTATTAATTATTTATTTAAATAAAAAAAAAAAAATTAAATTAATGTAGTGGATTGGGGCGTTAAAAAAATTCCCAATGGGAAAAATATATATTTTTTTTTTTTTTTTATTTTTAGGACAAGCCACCCCCCTGGCCTTTGCCTCTGCCTCCTCCTGGCTACGCCCATGGTTTGAGGTGTGTGTCTTCGTGCACGTAAGCACGTCGGGTAAATAAACGGGGATCCCGATAGGAATTTCAAATAAAATGAATAAATAATAGATGGGTTATTTGAAAATATTTTTCTTAATATTTTGGTGTTCAAATTTTTATATAGGCTTATTTGGGCTGATTTTCTTTAAAAATAACCAAAAAATTTACATACTGAGTTTCCACGATTTCTGGATTACACTTACTCCTTGGATAAGATATAAAATATTACCCTATAAAATAAATTTTATTTTGTATGTTTTGCAATAAATTTAATTTAATAAGCTAGTCTTTATTATAATAAATGGTCGGGGCTCTAGACTCTTGCTTAAAATGAAATTACCAATGAACGTAACGATCTAAGCCGTAGGTCAAGCCATCATGTTCATCGTTACATTTAAGGAGGGAACGAACCTGTCATACCCTTTTGAGATCGTTAGCACCAAATTATCTTAACGAGTTTATTTATATCGAAAAAATAAATGAAAATACTTCCATAAAAATAATTAGTGTCTGTCCCTTGGAGTAGAGACATGGCTCTTGTTTCATTCAACGGTCGATAATTGACTTTCAAAATAATTGGCTACTATATTTAAACAGACTGGGTTGATATTCAATTGAAAAAAATCTTCGTATTCTTTATTAAGAAATGATAAATCAATTTTATCGCAGTACAAATACAAATTTATTTATATATATATAAATCAATAGTTCTTATTACCATACACGTACTTTTGATTTCGATAAAGCAAATTGAATCTCAACTATTTTAGGGATAAATATAGTATACAGATTATAAATAAATAAAGGGATTGGATTGATTTGGACATGAGTCATGCAGAGTGGCACCCAAAGCACACCTGAGTGACTTCAGCACACTGCTAGGGACATGAGTAATTCATAGGGAATCTTTATTTTTATAAAGCAATAATTCTAAACATTCATAAATATTTAAAATATTTACCAAATTAAAAAAAAATCGCTCATTTTTACTTTTTCTTAATTATAGATGAATATATATATATATATAGAGAGAGAAAGTATTGGATTCAAGTCAAAAATTCGATGTCGAGATTTTGATGGATAAACACGTTTTGAGGTCCCCCCTGAGTCCAAAAAAGTGGTTTCGATTTTCTCAAAATTCGCTCCAACGATTTGATTAAAATTCAAAAATCAATTATTTTTTAGATGCTCTTTAAAATGTATATTCTCATTTTGCCATTGAAATCTTTAGAAGGCCACTTTATTCTTGTACTTCATAGGAAAGATTGAGAAATGGTTAACAAAATATAAATATTTTCCCATGTTTATAAATTTTACATCTTGTTTTTTTAAATAAAAAATCTGGTGCGACTGTCGCACCAGATTTTTTGTGTCGACATGTATTTAGTTCCCGACAGTACCTCAGGGGGGTGCTTAACTTAAATATAAAATTTCAATCTCCTACCTCAATTCCTTCATCCTTTAAATTGAACACACAGCCACCCACACACACACACCAACACCCACAGACAGACCATTTGGTATCCAAATGGCTTAAATATTAAATAAAATCTTCGCCTGGGCTCCGAAACCGCGACTTTAGGTATACGAGGCTAGCACGCTACCCATACACCAAGCCCGTGAGCATTTTTACATCTTGCATTCAAATTTACCGTACTATTGGAAACTAAATATATGTCGACACGAAAAATCTGGTGAGATAAGCACAGAACACAACTTTACCGAAGGTAAGAGAAAGTTATATCCTGTGCGACCAGTCAGACTAGATTTTTTAAATCAGAAAGATTTGATTGAGAAAAATTTAGTATTGATTTTCGAAGTGGTACTTAGACGTTGCTGAGGTGAGATTATTTTCACTTTCCTACCCCATTTTTGCTAATTATAAATAATTTTTGCTTCAAGTTGTAAATAGAGTTTCGAATACCGGAACTTAGCCATACATGCCCGATCGAATTTAGGTGCTGTGGCTCCAACACTGAAACTTTGTGTTTGTGTGAAACGTTTTTCACTTATAAAGCTCATCGCTTTTTAAAATTTTTTATTTGAAATGTTGATATATGCTATCTATTGATTTATATGACTGTTCCAAATTAATCTTGGAATTGTTTCAAACAATAAATCAAATTCAACTATTGTAATTCTCCTAAGAGGTTTTTGAATTGATAGATTAATCTTTGGTTATATTCCATTTTTGTAATTTTAGCTTAGTTTGTTTTCAAACAAATTAGGCTATATATAATTTACACTAGAATTGAACGGGGGTCGATAAATTAAAGATTTTTTTATTAGAGAGCAGAAGAGGCAAACAGCGCCCATTGCTTGGTCATTTTCACTGACCTAGTTACTATCTGTAACTAAATATATTTCGTCATGACAGCACATCACACAACATTCCAAGTGTGTGATAAGTCACACCATTTGTTTTTTCATTATTAATCATTTTTTGAATCCCCTTCATTTCTACGAGATTTTTAACGAGCAATACACTTTGAGCTTGTGAAAAATATCTTGGCCATTATCTGAATTACTAAGAGGGTGGGGTCAGTGAAAATTTTTAAAAATCAATGCTTCATATAGCAGGCTCGTAATTCATCTTCGATTGATACATAGCCAACATCCATTTATATGATATAGTCTGGAGTTTATTTTTTTATTAGATATCTAAACAATTTCACAATATCTTTTTAAAATTTTTTGAATTTAAAAAACGTTAACTCTTATTTAAAAATTAATTCAATTAATAACTTTCTCGTTTTTTTTTTGTTTAAAAATAGATACTTTATTATGAGCCGACATTTCTAAAAGGGGACAGGTGTTAAAAAAAACTCGGCTAATCAAAGTGAAGTGGAGCAGAACCTCCCCCCAAATCAATAGATTGTGCTTCTTCTTTTAGGCGCATCTCTCTCTCTCTCTCTCGTTTGCTATACTAATAATAAATTATACATGAAAAGTTTTAAAAATTGATTTCATTACCATATTTTATATGCAAAAAAAAAAGAATAGTTATTTTTATCTTTGAATTTTTTTTCTCACCGAAAATGAATTTAGATTGAAAAATTTTTATTTCTTAATTTTGCCGGGGAAGTAGAGCAACAGCCCCCAAGATCGCTGATGATAGGCCTATGGAATGCCAAAGCACGGCTGAATTTTGGATGGGTGTCTCTTGGATCAGAATATACTTCAAGTGTTCTTGGCCTATAGATCATAATACCGGTTTTAACTCAAAAATTTAAAAAAATGGTACTTAGATCATAATTTACTTCAGGTCTTCATATATTAAATTGGTATTGGCCGTAGGCACCAAATGAAACATAGTAATATAGGGAATTTAAATTATCCAAGGATTAAGTGTTTCAAATTGTTTTATTAATTTTATACACATTTCGACACTAGGCGTGTCATCCTCATCAGAAGTTATAGCTATTGGGAGGGTGCGCGACGGAAGCGCCAGCTAGCGGTTGCAATTGTGGAGGACTTTGAAATGCAATTCGCTGGCTCTCATTACGAAGAGTAATTAAAGAAACAAATAATTTCAATGAAATATCATAATTTACATATATTCTATTTGTAATTGTAAATCAATAGTGTCTATAATAACGTTGACCTTTTTTATTTCCCGTTTAAAATTGCACAAATAATTAAATTCGGAACTTTCTCATGACTGTCTTCACGAGAAGTAAGTAAATATTTTATCGAATAACTCATTTCATATATATTGTAGAGTTGTAGAGAAAGTTTAAACTATTTTTAACCATTGCAAATTTGTATTTGCTTCAAGATATTAAAGGAAAACGTGATTATTGGTGTGGATGGAGCAGATCGGAGGTGAAGGTTTTGATAAGTTCATTTGCAACATAACCTCATATTTTCAAAATATATCTATGTCAAAATTCACTATGATTTTAAATAAATATATTAAATTAAATTAAAATATTAACCTATATTATTAATTTAATTAATTATAATAAATAAATCATTATTAAGTTTATTATATATTATATTTAAATATTTTAAAGATAAATAGATTTAAAAGTTGATTGAATTAAAGTGGCACAATAACCACAAACAAATAGTAAGTAAATTAATTTATTTTAAATAAAACAAAAAAAAAAATAGATTAACTTACAATTTGTTTGTGTTTTTTGTGCCACTTCATTCAATCGTTTGTCTAGAAAAATATATTATGACAATTTTTCTCTTTTTTATTATTCCCCAATGAGTCATTTAAAATTTCTATATCCATCTCCGATCAGAGCGTCGATAAGAGCAAAGAAAGGATTCTCAGCGCAGGTTTCGTGATCCATATTTTTTATTTTAACTTAAAAATGCGTAAAACTAGGTAAATTCCCATAGTAAATAGTGACAGTTGATCCTCCGAAGGTTCCTTTTTAGCCACTGCGGGCGCCTAGATCGATTCATGGTTCCCCCACCACCTACTTTGCACCCAGCCAATAGGCCTATCTTCTGAAGATGACACCCCTAGTGTCGAAATGCGTATAAAGTTAATAAAACAATTTGAAACACATAACCTAGTGAATAATTTAAATATTTAAATTTGCTATATTAAAATATATACAAATTAAAACCCTCTGCAGTCGAAAAGAGTTAATTAAAAAAGCTATATATTTTAAAAATCTGGTGGCCCTCGAGCCGTGGTGTAGTTGGTCTACTCTACCAAGAGTCGCGGGTTCGGATGATTTTCTTGGATACCAAATGGACATTTCTCTCTTTAATTTTAATTTTATATAACGATCCCCAATCATAGAACCAAGACAAATATAAATTAAAAAAAGAATTGCAAAACTTTTCCAAATTGGGGGAGGGCTAAATTTTACTATGGAAAATTAGTAATATATTTACTTAATAATTAAAATCGAATTTTGTTTATTGTTTATGAACTTTTCATATTTTATCTATGTTTATCACCAGTAATTTATCTATCACACAACTATTCAGCATAATACATGTGAATTTCTCCCCCTTTACCCTACTTCCAATATGTATTAAATTTATACTCTCAGTTCCTAGAGGGGAGTCTAGAATTATTGTATCAATTTATAGATTTGATTTGTGCTATCCATTTACTGCAGATCTAGATACATTGCATCGTTCATTTAGTCGTCCTGTCATAAGGATAATTTAAATACCCCAAAGTTCTTCCTAAACAATTTCTTCATATAATTAATGAATTATCTGATTATTGAAATAAATGAATAAATAAAATTCTCTTTTTTGTCAAACATATTTCAGTTAAAGCATAACATTATTAAATAAAAGCTTTTCGAAGGACATAAGGATGCTCGTTAAATAAAATAATTTTGCGATAATATCTCTTGAATAATGATAATTAGACCTTAATCTTACAAAGTCCCAATTAGAGAAAAATTACATTTTTTTTACTACTCGAATTTCTGTTATAGGGATTAAGATTTAAAATCCCAATTAGTAGATTATTTTCATGTTTTTTACTTGTTTTATTTTTATTTATTTTATATTTCGGGAACTCATACAATTGAGATTTTATCGAAAATTTTCTATAGACTATTAATTAGCTGGAATCTTTCAAATGAAATGGAATAAATCCCTTGTATCCATCCCTATGGGGAAAACTAACGCCATCTCTTGCCGCCTAGAGTAACTCGGTACTAAATCGTGTTCTAACGGTTTTTCGAGACGCACACCTTAAGGCACACTTTTTGGTGCAACTAAATCTCGGTCGCTCCATCAACTATAGTAGTAATATTTTAAGTTTATTTTATTTTATTTATTTATTAAATAGCCTCAGCCTGATCTTTTTATGTTTATTACTTTCTCTTATAAGAGAAAGGATTGGTTTCATGTCAAAAATTCCATGTCGAGATTTTGGTTTTTGATACGGTACCCGTTTTGAGGTCCCCTGAATCCAAAAATGTGATTTTCACGACATGGTCTGTCTGTGTTCAATTTAAAGCACGAAGGAATTGAGCTATGAGGTTGAAATTTTATATTTAAGTTAACCACCCCCCCCCCCCCCGAGACGTGAAAATAAAATTTTGATCAAAATCGGCCAAAGAGTACCTACTAGTACTTTACTGATGTACTTTTTCAATTGTTTTTTTTTTCCGATTTTTTTAAAATTCGCTCCAACGATTTTGAGCAAAATTCATAAATCAATTATTTTTTACATGCTCTTTAAAATGTATATTCTCATTTTGCCCTTGAAATCTTTTGAAGCACTCTTTACTCTTGCACTTCATAGGGAAATATAGGAGAAATTGTTGCCATGGTAACAAAATATAAATATTCTCTTGTATGATTATAAATGTTACATCTTGAATGACCTACGTCTGAAACCAAATATCTCGCCACAAAAAATCCGGCGTGACAAGCACAGAACACAACTTTCGATTACTGAAGGTAAGAGAAAGTTGAGTGCAGTGCGACTAGTCACAACAGATTTTTATAAATAAGAAACTTTGTTTTTTTTTTTTTTAATTATTAGCAAAGAATAATTTTAGCCTTTGATTGACCTTTCTTGTTACATTGCTCCCACCTTTAATAAAATTTTATAGCAAATAGAGACGGAGATTTTAGGTTTTAGTTTACTTTGGTGCGAAAGACCTAATCATCCTCACTGCACTAGCCGGGTAGATTGCCAAGCAGCTGGTGGCCATAACACGAATCGCTAGGGGTAAATAAATGGGCAATAACTTTTTTGTCGGAATTGAAGCTTTTTCTCTAATTAAAAAAGATAATTTAGCAAGTTTCATCCAAAAATACTCTAAAAAAAATTATTTTTTTTTAAATAGCGAATTTACTTAAAAAAAAAATATGCTTATTAATTTTAATTAGTTAAGCCCCCCCCCCCCCCTTATTTAAGCAAAAAATGTTTTTAACTAACTAATTTAAGCAAAATAATCAAGTAAATAAATAATTTTGAAATATTTTAGGAAATGAGAGTCAAGCTGAAGGTAATATAAGAGGGAGGAGGGGGGGGGGGATTTCGACGTTAAGCTTTCGGCATAATTTCCTGTTTACTCATATTTAAATTATGGAAATATAAAAGACCGATCCATAATTTCTTTTTTTTTTTTTTTTACATTCGACTGATTTTTTAAACTATTTTTCGCATGTATTTGGGTCAAGGCGGATAAAACTCTTGCAAAGTGAAAAAAATATCTGATAATTTGGTTTTTTAAAGAGTTTATTGTTTGTTTTAAATTCATTTTTCTTAATGAAATAACTCTTATTTTGCACTTGGCTGGTGATAAGAACTTAGAAAAGTGAGTGTTCATTCTAATACCATCTGAACATTTAAGGGAAATGGGCCTAATTTTTCCCGCATGAAACTCATCTTAAATTGTGTGATTTTGAACAAGACTCAATAAACCATCCGTATTTGAGAACACATGTTTCTGGTTGCATATGCTGTCAATAGATTTTTAAAAAATCTGGTGTGGCTGGTCGCACCACACACAACTTTCTGATACCTTTGGTAAATGAAAGTTGTGTTCCCTGCTTGTCACACCAGATTTTATGTGTCGACATATATTTAGTTTTAGCAGATATATTAGATTTCAAGATGTAAAATTTATATGCATGGAAAAAATTATATTTTGTTACCATGGCATCTATTTCTCCTACCTTTCTTGTGAAGTACATGAGTAAAGTGTGCTTCAAACAATTTTGTGGGCAAAATGAGAATAGGCCTATATATTTTAAAGATCTTCTAAAAAATAATTGATTTTTGAATTTTAATCAAAATCGTTGGAGCGAATTTTTAGAAAATCCAAAAAAACTGAAAAAGTACTAGTATTTTTTGGTAGATTTTGTTTAAAAGCTATTTTAGGTTTAGGAGGTGTTTAATTTAAATATAAAATTTCAACCTCGTAGCTCAATTCCTTCATGCTTAAAATTGAACACTCACAGATCAACCATGTTGCCAAACGACTTTTTGGACTCAGGGATCCCAAAACGTGTATATCCATCAAAATCTCGACCTCAAATTTTTGACATGAAACCACACTTTCTATATTATATACATACATGTATAGATAGGTAAGAGATAGTAATACGATTTTTATAAGCTTTTTTGTCTTAAATACATTAAAAACAACATTTTTTTCCATAATTTGAACGTCTTTTCTAAAAAAACCAGATGATAAAAAAAATGTATCATACTTAATATCGCTAATAGAGATGTTTATTGAAAACTAGAAATCATTTGACATTTTTTTTTTTTTTTATTTACTTCAAATATAAACAAGTCGGAGATACTTTTTCTCTCTTCTATAAAGAAATTGATACTCTTTTGATTGATAAGGGCTAATTTGCGAGAACATGTTTTTCACTAACGATACGATGCATCATTTTTAAAAGGTTATTGATAAATGATGGATTGAGAAGAAAAAAAAAAATAGACTGGAAGAGAAGGAAAACAAGTTGAGTTATTTTCAACAAATTTAACACTAACTTAAGAAAATTATTACTTGCTAAATAAGGATTCTAACTTGAACTGGATGAGCTGGAATTTGGTTTGGTGTAGCCTAATGCATAAAATATAAACCTTGACTTCTAAAAATCCAAATTTTCTTATTTAATTACAAATTAATAGTCAAAACCAGTGGTTTCCAACCGGCGTGCCCCGGCACCCAAGAGTGCCGCGAAATATTGAAATTAACAAAAAGAATTATTGAAATAAAATAAATCAAATTACTTTCTCTCATGCACGGCAGGTGGTGATAGTGGTCGGTTCAGTTATACGAGTATCCGATCTACCATCTATTGCAATAGTATTGAGACTAAAGCCCGGTAGTTAGGCAGCCCAAATGACACCTTGTCTGTGTGAGAAATACCCTTTTCAAAGCCGACAATAGGCCGAACGACCCTTTTTAACAAAAAAAATCCATGCAAATTTATATTTTTAATATAAATTTCAAGATATATAATAATAATTTATCTCAATGTTTTAATCCGAAAAAAAAGTTTAGTGAGGGTGTGCCATTTGGGCTGCCTAACTACCGGGCTTTAGTCTCAATACTATTGCAATAGATGGTATGTTTATGTATTTTTATTACTCAAGTGACTCCAGTAAAATTTACTATATTATGTTATGGTGTACGTTACTTAGAGGATGTTATGCATAAAGGTACCAAGCGCCATTATGATCGAAATTGAGATAAAGCCGCCATCTTGTAGAGAAAAAGATCTTTATTTAAATCACGACATGATTACTCTCTGCACTTTTTATGTATAAAACAAAAAATAAAGTAATTGCCATTGGTTTTGTTTACAATTGTACAAATGCAATACCCCATTCTCAGATTTAGGTTAATGTCGCTTGATTCCTTCGTGCATAACATCGTCCATTTATTATATAATATTTCAATAAATTTACATATTAAACTTAATTTTTTTTAAATTCATGCCCTAGTGTTTAATGTTAATCCCAACGGTGCCGTGAACTTCAAAAGGTTGGGAAACTCTGATTTAAACACTTCTTTTTCGTTTGCTGATTTAATTTACTGGGGAAATAAATAAATTTTTCGAATAGTGCATGGCAAAAGTTAAAGGGTTAAGAGTTACTGAGGCTAGAAAAAAAAACCCCTTTGAAAAATCTGGTGGACTGGCGCAAGCACACAACTTTCTCTTACCTTCGGTAATCGAAAGTTGTGTTCTGTGCTTGTCACACCAGATTTTTGTGTCGACATGTATTTAGTTTCCGACAGTACGGTACATTCGATTTTCAAGATGTAAAATTTATAAGTATGGGAAAATATTTATATTTTGTTACCATGGCACCATTTCTCCTATCTTTTCTATGGAGTACAAGAGTAAAGTGGTCTTCAGAAGATTTCAATCACAAAATAAGAATATACATTTTAAAGAGAATCTAAAAAATAATTGATTTTTGAATTTTAAAAAAATCGTTGGAGCAAATTTTGAGAAAATCGAAAAAAACTGAAAAAGTGCATCAGTAAAGTACTAGTACTCTTTGGCCAATTTTGTTCAAAAGCTTCGTGTCACGTCCCATGGGGGTGCCTAACTTAAATATAAAATTTCAACCTTCTAGCTCTTTTCGTTCTTGAGATATTTTGTTCACAGACACACAGACAGACAGACAGACAGACAGACAGACAGACACACACACACACACAGACAGACCATGTCGCGAAAACCACTTTTTTGGATTCAGGGGACCTCAAAACGTGTATATCCATCAAAATCTCGACATCGAATTTTTGACATGAATCCAATACTTTCTCTCTCTATATATATTAACATATATATAGAGGTAAGAGAAAGTAAAAAAGGGTGAAAGGATTTTAGAGAAGGGCCTAAGCCATGAAGGGATCAACGCCCACGCCACTGATTAATAGCTTATATTATCTACCACTTATAAAAGCTTATTCTAGACTCTATTTATTTTAAATTTTCCCCATTAATAGAGAATTTTTATTATAATATCCTTGTCAACAAACTAATGTTAAAATTTAACATATTTTCATCAAGAGCAACAAAAAAAATGATCTCCATTAAATTAAATGTGTGAGATCAGCATAAAGTTTGATAAAACAATTTGAAAGAAAATTCATTTTGAGAGAAAAATAATCACAAGAGAAAATTTGTTTCCAAAAAGGGTAGATTGTTGGATTCAATGTTTTTAAAATAAATGTTAAAAAAATGCTAATATTATAGATTATACTTAGTATTTACCTTTAGACTAGTAGATATCTTTATAAAGTCATAATGTTAATTCAAGTCACGTTAGAGCTAAAATTGCTTTCTAAGAATAATAATTATGATCAACTTTTGAATATGAATCATTGAGAATCAGAGCTTAATTTCCAAATAACAAATAGCGTCATCTTTGAGTATTCAAACAGTAGACAGGGCTCGGGGTGTCAATTCTAATTTTTTACTTTCTCTTACCTATGTATATATCTATATATATAAAAATGAAATGGGAAAAATGTATGTATGTATGTAAATATGTATGTATATGTTCTATAGAAATCCACAATTTTCAATGAATCCATTTGAAATTACGTACACATATAGTACATGGCTCTGGGAGTAACGTAGTAATAATTTGAATCTCTTAAATGTTTTGGAAAATTAATTATAATCAAATTTCTTCAATATGGGAACACAAAATGAACAAGTTGGCTAGAAATTAGAGAGCGTCCTTTATGCTGTGTGAACCAGCTTCCTACCTGACTATGGGCTGGGGGTGGGGGGCTACGCAGCAGTTGAAAAACGAAGAGAGGACTCAGGTGACTGACCCTTTAAACAGTCATAAACAGACCCTTTTGTGCTGTTCCCAATCGGTACCCTCGCCTCGCTTGAATATAAGATCCTTCCTTAACATCTTAACACTTGCATATATAATATCCCAAATTGGGAATAAACTTGCTCGCCGAAGGGGAGCAAGGGGTCCAGGGGCGCAGCCCCCTGGCTAGGCGAAGCCCGCCGAAGGCGGGCTTTGCGACTAGTGTAATATATATATAGAGAGAAAGTATTGGATTCATGTCAAAAATTCGATGTCGAGATTTTGATGGATCTTCACGTTTTGAGGTCCCCTGAATCCAAAAATGTGGTTTTCGCGACATGGTCTGTCTGTGTGTGTGTGTGTGTGTGTGTCTGTGTTCAATTTTAAGCATGAAGGAATTGAGCTATGAGGCTGAAATTTTATATTTAAGTTAAACACCCCCCGGGACCGGAAAAATAAGCTTTTAATCAAAATCGGCCAAAGAGTACTAGTACTTTACTTATGTACTTTTTCAGTTTTTTTGATTTTCTCAAAATTTGCTCCAACGATTTTTTTTTTTAAAATTCAAAAATCAATTAATTTTTAGATGCTCTTTCAAATGTATATTCTCATTTTGCGATTGAAATCTTCTGAAGACCACTTTACCCTTGTATTTCATAGAAAAGATAGGAGAAATGGTTGCCATGGTAACAAAATATAAATATTTTGCCACACATAAATTTTACATCTGAATTCTTATGTTCCGTACTGTCGGGAACTAAATATATGTCGACACAAAAAATCTGGTGTGACAAGCACAGAACACAACTTTCGATTACCGAAGGTAAGAGAAAGTTGTGTGCGGCGCCAGTCACACCAGATTTTTCTTTACCTATTGTTGTTGTTGGTTATACTTTATTAAAAATTTTGGTCGCATTGCTTTCCAGTAAAAAAAATTATTAGAATAGAAATAGATTAAATAGGTAGAGCTTTGTTTGAAAAAGTTGGATTTTTAGGAAAGCCAAAGAACTATAGAATATCGTTAATATATGTTTTTTTTTTTCATTCAGGAATACCTAAAATTGTATTAGGGGTGACCAAAGCAAAAAAAAACTCAAAAAAATTCGATTTTTTCTAAACTTTTAGCCGTTTGCGGTACGTCTAAATGACCTCCGATTGGGCTGAAACTTGTAATTTATATGTATTATAGTTATCTGCATATATTTAAAGGGTGTCGCCTTAAAAAAATCCAGGTGATATAAAATTAGAACCGCTTTAGAGCACATTTTCTATTAAAATTTTATTTTCTCTATAGCTCTGAAATCGGACGTGATGGGGCAAAACTGATGGCATTTTTTGGAATCAGCGCTACCCAAATACCCAGAAATAGCTTCAAATTATCAGTCAACAAAATCACTGTTGTCCAGTGTAGCTACTCTTTTTACTTTCTCTTACCTATGTATATATGTAATATATATAGAGAGAGAAAGTATTGGATTCATGTCAAAAATTCGATGTCGAGATTTTTGATGGATCTTCACGTTTTGAGATCCCCTGAATCCAAAAAAGTGGTTTTCGCGACATGGTCTGTCTGTGTGTGTGTGTGTGTGTGTTTGTGTTCAATTTTAAGCATGAAGGAATTGCGCTACGAGGTTGAAATTTTATAATTGAGTTAAACACCCACCGGGACCGGAAAAATAAGCTTTTAATCAAAATCGGCCAAAGAGTACTAGTACTTTACTGATGTACTTTTTCAGTTTTTTTCGATTTTCTCAAAATTTGCTCCAACGATTTTTTTTTAAATTCAAAAATCAATTAATTTTTAGATTCTCTATAAAATGTATATTCTCATTTTGCAATTGAAATCTTCTGAAGACCACTTTACTCTTGTATTTCATAGGGAAGATAGGAGAAATGGTTGCCATGGTAACAAAATATAAATATTTTCCCATACTTATAAATTTTACATCTGAATTCCATACTGTCGGGAACTAAATCTATCTCGACACGAAAAATCTGGTGTGACAAGCACAGAACACAACTTTCGATTACCGAAGGTAAGAGAAAGTTGTGTGCTGTGCGCCAGTCACACCAGATTTTTTTTTAATTTTTTTTTACAAACTTTTTCGGCATCTGAGGTCATTTAAACCCCGTCACTATTTTCGCAATTAATTGGTACACAATTCACCTGAGGCGAGGGAGTAATCTACCAGGCCCAGGGGTAATATGTCAGTTCTTTTTATATAAAATTTATATACATTTATTACATAATACAAAACAAAGAAAAATATTTCTTTTTTACTGTTATAAACAAAATATACGTGATATCTCTAAAAATTATACTCAAACAACTCTATTATCATTTCCTTTTATGTTTTTGAAAAGTGGAAAAATATTTCTTTGTAGGGAATAAATTATACTGATAAGGCAGAATTAATTAAGATAAGAAGGGGGTGTGGGGTGGAGGGGTTGCTCATACTCTTTGGAGAAACAGGAGCACCAAAAATACATTTTTTTTTCTTTGAGTTCCAAAAATAAAAAGTTCATTGTATTTTTCTCTTTTTTATTTTCCATCAAAACAAGTCTTTGAAACTCTTAACTTCAAAGATACTAGGTGGCTTTTATTTATTTTTCACTAAAGCATAAAAGATAGCTTCGTCAGGTAAAAATATATAAATATTTTTTTTTTTTTAGGTTAGGCAATTTAAATTAAAATGTCATAACAAAATGAAGGAAACGAGAGGATTTTTAAAGAAAAAAAGTAAAAAGTAGAAAGAAAACTTAAAAGAAAAATATTCAAAGTTAAGAAAATCTTTAATTGACTAGCTGAAATTAAATTTTAAATTACATACTTTTTTTAATATAAATTTATAAGCCACTACTTCCCACTTTGATTGGATAGATTAAAAATAACAAAAAAATCGATCAAGGACACCTCACCCCAATATATTATATATAAATAATAAATAATACAAAAAAAAATCTGCGTACGTATATACCGTATTGTGAGTGATGTGCTTTTTTTGCTTATATCTCTGAGACTATTTTATTCATCAGATTAGAAAGAGGTTTGGAAAATTTGTAGTCCTAAATGGGCCTAACTACTTATTAAAAATAGAAGTGAATCGGACCGCAAGGGGGGGGGAATTATCGCGAACCACGGTTTTCTCCCCTTCCTCTGGACCAAATCTTTTAAAAACTCAGCCATAATAATTAGGTCGATAGCCTTTAATTCTCGAGCAAAGCAAATTTCATGACAATCCTTTCAGTTGTTCAGAACGTAAAAAAAAAAAAAAAATTATAGGCCTAAATATATCGAGATATAATTATACAGTGCGTTTCATATTTATAACCCATCTTGAAGTTTTAAAATAAAATAAATAAAATCAATAAAATAAATAAATCTTTGCCTTAATTTTAATGCAAATATAAATGAGAAACATTTTTGTTATAATTTTACTACAAATAATTTCAATATATTAGAATTTTCAAAGAAATAAAGAAAAATCGTCCTTTTTATTCGTTTCATATTTATAACCCAGTCGTTGATCCTTGCAGTTGAAAGTCAATAAATAGAATTATTTAAATTTTCTTTAAAGTCATTATTTAGTAATTAATATTTTTACAAGATGCCACGTGGGTTATCTTTAAAAGATATTGAAAAGGGTAAAATTTTAGCTTTTAAAGAGGAAGGGTTAACAATAAGCGAAATCTCTAGAAAAATTAACCGAAGTCGCCGAGTAATCCAAAATTTTTTAAAAAACCCTGACCTATATGGCAAAAAAAAGCGTAGGGGAAGAAAAAGAAAACTTTCTTCCCGAGAAGAAAGAAAAATTTTAAGATCGGCAAGCAACTCGGACCAAAGTTGCAGTAAAATGACCGCTCTTGTTGAAACAAAGGTGTCTAAAACAACTGTTTGGCGGACATTACGACGAAGTCCTATCATATGTAGGAACAAAATGAAGAGTGTTCCACGAATAACTGTTCATCATAAGAATGCTCGGCTCGAGTTCGCAGAAAACAATATGGCTACAGATTGGTCATCCGTGAGGATTTTTCATGAATTTTTATTATGTAAGTTTCTTTTATTTTTACCTTTTAATTTTTTTTAGATAATTTTTTTTGATGAAAAGAAATGGAACTTAGATGGGCCAGACGGATTTCGTTCATACTGGCGAGATCTAAGAAAGGAACCTCTATATTTTTCCAAGAGGAATTTTGGTGGAGGCTCCTTGATGATGTGGGGCGCATTTTCTGCTTCAGGATGTTTGGATATTCAATTCACATCATCTCGAATGAACAGTAGAGATTATATCCAAGTCCTTGAAAAAAAGTTTAATTCCATTTTTGAGAGAACATCCCGAAAAAACATGGATTTTTCAACAAGACAATGCCAGAATTCATACCAGTCGCGAAACCATGACTTGGATGGAGAATAATTCCATTTGAGAACATTTGGGGAATACTTGTGAGACGTGTATATGCCGGAAATCGTCAATATGACTCGACAAATCATTCGAAAGAAGCAATTGTTAAGGAATGGCGACAACTCGATAAAGAGTTGATAAAAAATTTAATTAACTCTCTCAAAAAAGAATTATTGGTGTTATAAAACTCAAGGGAGGTCCAATTAATTTTTAATAAATTGTATTAATGTTATTTTGTTAAATATTCAATATGGGTTATAATTATGAAACGCACACAAATGACTATTTTTCTTTATTTCAGCAAAACTATCAGATTATTGAAATGAATTGCAGGAAATTCATTACAAAAAGGTTTATCACTCATGTTTGGATTAGATTTAAGCCAAAAATCTTTTCTCAGCCTGAAAAATATTGAGCATTTTAAAAATTTAAATGTGGGTTATAAATATGAAACGCACTGTATATTTAGCCCGTGGCTCTGAGAGAAGATATTAGCTTCTCGGGCCTAAGGTCCCGGGTTCGCTTTCCGTCCCAAGCGAGAAAAATTTATTTCATTTGAATTGGATATCAATCATTTGAAATAAATAGGGGTGGGGTCCAGATGGCTTTAGATGCCGAAAAGAGCTTAAATAAAGAAGAAAAAAAAAGTATTTAATTTAATTATATAAATAATAAAATTAACAACGAAGCTGCAAAACTCTCTCTATATAACTATCCAATTAAGAGCGGGAGAATTTTGCAACTTCGTTACCTATTTTTTTACTTTTTATTGTTATAATTAAAGGCTCTAAAAAATTCTACAAAACTAAATAAAAAATATAGGATAAGAGAAAGTAATATTAAGTCTAAAGTACTATTTTTAGTTTTTCGGATTAATTTCTTTTCTGGAAGGTAGGCAACCCAACTAATTCTAAAAGGGAACAATATGTTCGCTCTTCTTATTTTTTCTAGTAATTATCAAACAAGTAGGCATGATTCATCACTCTAGTAGCGTTCTGGAGAAATTAATAAAAAATCCATTCATGGGTTGCTTGCTTTCAAGTAAATAAAAATAAAAGAATTTTTACACACCTTATTACTTTGAAGCGCATTTTCAAGAGAGGGAGAGAAATGTTCATTTGCATTCTCATTAACCGCGAATTTCTATAATGGCTCTAAATTGACTTAAAGCACATTTTTTATTATATATAAGGGACTGCATATTTTTCTGGGATTGGCCTGAAATTGAAATATCCATAATTCGTGCGAGTCTCAAACTCGTTTTTTGATTCACATTTTAATTAGTTTTCCTTCAAAAATAAAAAAAAAGAACTTGTTATGCATGATATTATATTCCCAAAAAATTAACCTTTAATTATAGGTCTATTCTCTGATTTATAGAATCATGGAAGTTGTCAAAAGAATATGTCCAAAATTTTCATTTGTTGTGGTTAACAATAAAAAACACCAAATGTTATAATCGTTTCTATATTTTTTATACAACTGAGGAAGACCACAGATTGGTATAAAAGAGAATGTCTTTTTTTTTTCGTTCTTTGGTTTTGTAATAAAAAACAGGGGAGTCTATGCAGCCTGATGACTCCCTTGATTGTCGTAAATGGAGACTTGAAAAAAAAAAATACTAGATATATATAAGACTTTCTTAGAGTCTTTGAAACCTGCAAAAGCTTTCTACTGAAATCCCATTGTGACGATTTTTTATTTGGAAAAGAAAAAAACAAAAAAAAATGTATCTAAATAGACATGAAGAAGAAGAGACAAGCTCTGAATTGAAAACCTAGATATTTCCTCATTTCCGAGTCTTGTTTTATCAGGATTGAAATTGATTCTTTGTTTTTTTTATTCTTTCTTCTGATTCTAAATTCATCTTTAAAGAAAATGTTGAAAAAAAAAACGCGATTTGATATGGTCATCCTCACCAATATCACAAAATAAATAGATTTAACTTTGATAATTAAAAAAACCAAAATGTTTGGAATTTTATTTTCGCTTACATTATTAATTAGATGCCTCAAGAATATAAAAAAAAAATAATTTAACCTTTCTACTTATATTGATACATCATTATAAATTTGTTCACTTATGTTTAAACATTAAAATTTACAACTTTTTTTTTTAACAGTTCGCTCATTAATTTTTCATGCACTTTGGGGATTGAATTTCAGAAATAATAAAATCTCCGGTACTCAGAGTATATTGTAACCCGTCCCATTCAATGTTTTTTTTTTTTTTTTATTTAGTTTCTAAATAAGTAGACTATTTGGCCTTGTTAATAATAAACTGACCTTAGATTAATTTAACTCTTCTTTTGTTTCTTTCAAATTTTTAATAAGAATAATTTTAAGATCGACGTATTGAAGCTTTGCCTTTGTTATTATTTTATCTCAACTTGAGACCATTCTAACTAATCAATGTTTCACACTACAAGTGGGCGGTTTTCAATTCAAAGGTTTATTCAGTGGTTACCCAACCAATATCTATCTGGTCGAACCCATATCTAATTTAAAATTATCCCTAAAGATTCTCTGTAAATTGAAGAAAAGGTTTATAAAAAAAAAACACTGAACTTGCCAAATCTACATTTAAAATCAGTAAATCCTTCACATTCAGCAGTTTTTAATCACACAACTTGTTTTCTGTATATTTCAGAAATACCTTATCTAAAGCAAATTTGAACAAAAAAAAAAAAA
>JAKCPI010016528.1:0-32364 GCA_023213315.1 Euborellia annulipes | reverse complement strand
ACCCATTAGGCAGAGTAGGCTATTGCCTATGCTTTTAGAGGCCCTGCAAAATTAGATTCTTTTTTTTCGGCATATGAGGCCATTTAGACCCCGACGCTATTTATTTAAATTGATTGGAAGCCAATTCAATTGAAATTAATTTTTGTCGCTGATACTAACATATGGTAAAAGTGGCAAGCATCGTAGAGGAGTATATAATTATTTTCTGGGGAGGGGGGGGCGAACTCATTTTTGAAGATTTACCCCACCACCATCTTTATAAATATATTTTAAAATTATATAAAGTTTTATTCAATGGAAAATGCTTGATGGAAATTTTTATAATGTATATAAATTTCTATTCCCCGAGTAAAAATGATTAAAAAATGATCGAGGGATACACACGCTCGCAGCAGGTCTGCATAGTGAACCCTGAGGGTCACACAGGGATACACAGGCCCGAACCAGGGACACACACAGTAGATTGAAAGTGACCAGAAGAAAAATGTGTGTCCCTGGGGCGGGCGTGTGTATCTCTCGATCATTTTAAATCATTTTTACTCGGGTTTCCACGAGCCCCGTGGGGACATTTTTCGGGAGGGGGGGGGGGGGCTCTAAAAGTGTTGTGTAATAAAATTATTTAGATGAAGAGGCGCCATTAGGCCGAGAACTTTGTAATTTAAATAAGTAAATAAAATAGTCATTAATGACATCAGCAGCCGAAAATGAGTGTTTCTGATCCAAAGGCAGAACCAGAGAAGGGGGGTAATTTTTTGCCTGGTGTGACTGTTCGCACAGTTACCCAACTTTCTCTTACTTTCGGTAATTTATAGTTTAGATTTTTTGTGTCCAAATAGATTTGAACACACATCCCGACAGATCATTTTGAGAAACCCACTTTTATGGAATCAGGGACCCTCAAATGAGGTTCCATCAACATCCTCGACAACGAATTTTTGACAAGATCGCAATATTACAATATATAAGTAAGAGAAAAATAATAAATATATACCGTATAGTAATTTTTTAAATTTTATATCAAAAATAAATTTTAATTTCCAAGAAAAATATTTTTCTCAAATCTCTAGGGGTGCGGAGCAGGTAATTACCCCCTTTACCCCCTTGTATCCGCTTGTGTCTATGATAGCTCGAATGGAGATAAAAATTGAAAAAAGAAAGAGATTAAGATATCATTCCAAAGGGTCAGGAATCGGCTTCCTATCTCTAGAAGAGAGAATTTTCAAAATTATATTAGAATTAATTACAAAAAATAGGATATTGTTTCAATTTTGTATTAATGTTGCTTTGTTATTGTATTTTTATAAATTTGTTTTTGTATTAGTATCGTATATTGTTTCGTTTATAATTATTTTAATATATTTATTGTATGAAATTTTGTAACCAGTTTTGACCCAATTGCCTACGGCTAAATAAAAAGGTATAAAAATGCCGAAAAAAAAAAACTGTAGGCCTATATGTCAGCAATTGATTTTTCCGTTCGATTGCTGGGTTGTTATTTTGTGTATTTTAAAAATTTTCTAATACTGATGAGTACTCGGAAACGTTGAGGCCATGATTGACAGAAACGATCTTAACCCTCCCCCGGGCAACACATTTTTGTTTTCAGAACGGCTTACGGGGTCTGACGGATACGTCATTCATATTCTGTAGATTTGAAGTTGAAGCACAAAGTATTTGTTCAAAGACGTACGCACAAACACACCCCTCGGGCAAATTTTGATTCAGTATACCCTGATATAATATCTTCAAACAAAAGATATGAATTTGAAATTAGAATATTATCAAGACTTTAAGTTGACTTAAAATTACTTAATTACTTAAAATTTGGAAGTTGGTTGCTTTGACACTTTTGGCAAACTCATCTAAATCCTAAGTAATTTAATTAAAAAGAAGACTTAATGAATTAAATTTTATAAAAGAAATTAGTGGGTAAAATACTGTTTGGTTTTTAATATTTTAATTAAAAAGGGATGTGAACGTAAACAGAGTATATCGACGCTAAGGGTACCTGAACAACTCCCTTAACTGTCTCACTCAATAACCTTCTATTCTATTGTATCACAGAGTGTTTGCTCATTTGGAGGATGCAAGAAAATAAAAAAAGATCTTACTCTCTTAATTTTGCAAAATAATCTGAAATTTTTGTGTTTTTAGTATGGGTTTGAATACCTATTCAGGGATGATCCTAATTAATTGAACCCTGTTATGAGGCGTGTCAAAGACCAAACATCGAGTTTTGAGAAAATCAACATTAAAGTTTTTTGTTTACATTGGATTATATATATTTTTTTGTCAATTGTGCAAGTAACATTAAAAATAAATTTTTTTAGGACATATTTCATAAAAAATACTATTAATTATAGCATTTGAAACAATATTCCGTGCTTAACTCAATTTTGAATTTTTTTGGTCTTTGACACACCATTGCATAACAGGGTCCAATTAATCTAATTTAATCCTTTTAGAATTTACAAATACATTTTTTTTAAATATAGGGAGAGCTGGTATTCAAAATAAAGATGAAAGAAGAATGGATTGAATTTATTTAATACAGGGTATAATAATGTGCCCAGCCCTCGGGGCGTGGTGTAGCGGTTAGCGTGCTAACCTCGTATACCAAAAGTTGCGGGTTCGGATCCCAGGCAGTCCGATGATTTGGATACCAAATGGCTTAAATAAAAATGCCTGGACCCCCAATAGATATATTTAAACATACAAGTATCGTCTTAAAAGTCTTAAATGGCCTAAGATGCCGAAAAGACTGTGTGAATGTGAGTGTGAATGAGAAAATTTTTTTTCTTTAATAAAAAAAAAAATAATAATGTGCCCAAGTTAGAGTCTGTCCCAAGTCGAAATTAAGCTCCTACTTTTATCCCTCTAGCGCTGAATAGGTCCGATGTAGAGCACTGTATTTATCTTATATAAGGTTCATAAAGTCGGAAATTCAAGACCAGGCGGAAGATTTTTTCTTCTGAAATCTCTAATCTTATTAAACGAGTCAAAATAAAAATAATTTTTTCTTGTTATCAATAACATAAAAGAGTTCTTATCTAATCTGTTTTCAATCAATTAGATAAGACAGGTAATATGATGTACACTAGGTCTTTCAATTTAGACATACACACAGACACGCACACGCACAAACACTCTCATACGAGTATAAGTTGTTTCTCTCTTTTAATTAATTAACTCTGAAATAAACAAATTTAGAAGAACATTGTACAAAACTTTGCAATAAACTCATTTGCCTCTATTTAGAGAATGAACGTAAGTTAAAATATTTTTTAGTTTAATTAATAAAGGGAGAGGTCTATTTCGATTAAAAAAATTTTAATATCTATAAACGGAGAGTAAAAGTGAGAAGAAAAATTTCATTTTTTTTTTTTTTTAATAAAAGATTTAAGGTGCACGTCTCGAAAAACCGTTAGAAGGCGATTCAGTACCGAGTTACTTTAGGGGGCAAGAGATGGCGTTAGTTTTTCCCATTGGGATACAAGGGATTTATTCCATTTCATTTGAAAGATTCCAGCTAATTAATTAAGAGTAAAAAATTAATTATTTTTTAACACAATGATTACTAATTTTATTATCTATAAGATATAGAGTGCCCACGGGGCGTGGTGTAGAGGTAAGCGTGCTAAACTCATATACCAAACGTCGCGGGTTCGGACCCCAGGCAGTCCGATGATTTTATTTAAGCCATCTGGATACCAGATGGCTTAAATAAAAATGCCTGGACCCTAATATATATAAATTCATAAATAACGGTTATCGTAAATGTCTTATATGGCCTGAGCTGCCGAAAAGACAGTGTGAATGTGTGTGTGAGTGTGAGTGTGAATGAGAAAAAAGTGTGAATGTTTAAAAAAAAAAAAAAAGATAAAGAGCGAATTTCTTAAAAATATCTTTTATTTAATGCGATTAATCTAAAAAAAAATTTTTATTTTTTCGAAAATCAAAAAGAGGGCTTCTATAAGTTGTAGATATTTTAAATAGCTTTAATTTTAAAAAAATTTGAGGTCCATAGCTTCAAAATTGTGGCCGCTGGAATCTCCCAAAATTAGCACCCCGAGACGCGCACCTTAAAGCCATTTATATTTAGATTAGATATTCAAAATTGCAGAAGAGTCAAAGTAGATATGCACCTAGCAAATGATAAAAAGTTAATTAATTACATCTACAAAATTAATTAATTTTTTATGGTTTGCTGGTTGCCTACCTACAATTAATTTTTTTTTTATTGTTTAGAGTACAATTAATTCTTATACAATCATCACTAGACGCCTCGGTCCCTTCGTTTATATAATGTAATTTAGAAAAATCTGGTGTGGCTAAAGAAACAGCACACAAATTTCGATTACCTAAGGTAAATGCTGTCACGCCAGATTTTTTGGTGTCGAAATATCATAGTATTTTGATCTTATAACAAATTTATCTTCCTTTAGTTGGTCCCTTCTATTTAGCTTACATTTGAATCGCACCTTGTAAATATATAAAATGCAAATGCAAATCGCCTAGAAATGCCTCAGGTAGGAAGGAGCCCAGTTGACATTAAGGTCAATTTATTGGAATCATTACAAACACCTGAGACATATAAATCATCATTTACTATTCGCATAAAATAACATAAATTTTAAGAAAAAACTGACATCTTTTATAAATTGAAAAGAGAAAAAAAAATTCTCCTCTGCTCTGTGCTGGCTGGGTGTGCAATGTTTTCGAAATAAGCTTTTGTTGTTTATAATCTTTGTTTTTTAAAGATACTGTACCACAATTTTGTTGATTTATTAATGTTTTTTATTCAAATTTTTAAATTAAAATTCTCCTTAAAAAGGGAAGAAATTATTTGTATAAATTTATTTTGTTGGATTTTATAGAGCTGTAAATTTGATATTTAATTACGCATATAACAATGAAACAAAATTAGGGCAGGTGGTAATAAAGTCGAAAATAATTTTCGAGAGTTATTCATTTGAATAATCAAGAGTCGCGGGAGCGACTTGTCGCCGAGCAAGTAAAAAGCAAAAGAAAGAAAGAAACTCTCAATATTACCATTTAGATGATATTCCAATAGATTCCAATGGCCCTTTGCATTTACATAGACGAGTCGTCTCTAAGACGATATTTTAAATCCTTAATAAAATATAGGGACGTGAAAAAAATTTTTTGAGAACTTTTCTTTCTGGGCCGATACCTTTCATATAAAATCCTATTTTGGATCAAAAGTGACTTTTTGCACCCTGATGATGTCATCTATTAATATTAGTAATTTTCATCTTTGACCTCGGGCTTGGTGTAGTTGGTAGCGTGCATGACTTGAATTCTAAGGACCCTGGGTTCGGATCCCAGGCAGTTAGATGATTTTATTTAAGCCATTTGAATACCCCCTGGACCCCCAATGAATATATTTACAAATAACGGGCTTCGTAAAAAGTATTAAATGGCCTGAGTTGCCTAAAAACTGTGTGTATGTGTGTGTGAATGGGAAAAAAGTGTGAGTGTTTAAAAAAAAAAAAAAAAAATTCGTCTATAATAGAATTAAATTTTTTAGGATAGATCCATTCAGACACAAATAGATTAACGTGAATAAGAACAAGGGCAACATAACAAAAATAAAAACCCTAAAATTTTATAAAATTTGGACAAATCCTATTTTTATTATTTCGCCGGAAGTCGAATCAGTATGTACTCAGGATGCCATACCAATAATCTATAATTCAATTATTATTATTATTTTACAAATATATTCTAGTTGTAATAAGAGAAAGTAAAAAATAAAGACTAATGACCACTGAAAACGAAAATACCATATAAAAGTAAAAAGTAAAAAAAAAGGGTTTCTACTGTATTTATGTTCTTTTCTTAGACATGAAATTTTTTCTTTGTGAAATACATAATAATTTAAAAATTATTTTATTTTTTGACGAGAATATATCTTTGTTTATTGTTAGAACGTAAAAAAGGTGCCAAATGTTTTTTTAATCACATCGCCAACAAAGAGTTTGTATCTTTCCCTTTGTGTATGGGTGTGAATGGTGAAAAAGAGAGTGTGGGTGGAGGCGGCGGCTTTTTTTTTTTTCTTTTACACCGTCACTTCTTCAGTTCACCACTCATTTTGTCAGTGGTGCAAGCCACGCGTGCAAGAAGTTCAATCCAACCAACCCTCTCTCCCGAAATCCGAGAAAGAGAAACCCGGGGAAAGAACGAAAAGAGACGAGGGGGGCTTTTTTTAGTTGTGAGTGTGTTGGTTGAAAAATCTTCGACCTATTGATTCTGGCAGAGAGTCAAACCTGACGGCGCTAGCAGTACAGCCCCCTCACCCCTTCGAAATGCAAGGGATGGCCTTTAAGAAGAAGAGATGCAGATAACATGGAGGATGTTTTGAAGAGGAGGTGGGGGTTACCGGGCCCTATCTCATTCTTCGATGACATTTTTATTACAATAAACCTAACAAAAAAAAATCTCTCTAATGTGACCAACAAATAACCTCTCGTTTTAAATGTTAGTTAAAATTTACGACACTCGCTCAAAATGCAAATACTAATTATCTGTAAAACAAACCACGAATTTGATTTTAATGTGCTCTACCAACAGCAGGCCTGGGGAGACTTTTTATCATGGGAGTGCCACTTTTCATATGTAATCAAACCATATAGACTATTTTTTTTTTAGAGTTTAGCACTCTCCCCTTTTTCCACACTCAGCTCAGATACGAATATTTTATAAAACAAAATCCAATATATCTATGTTAATATCTTTCTGTTCTTTACATGGAAATTTTGAAATGAATTTGATATGTAATTATGACAAATGTATAAGATCAAAAATTTCAGGGTCAATTTAATGAAAAGCATTTCTAGTTAATTGAAACTTTTCTGATTCTTAAATTACTTCAATTCTTCAGGAGTCGAAATGAATTGCATTCATTTAATTTTAATTCCGATGTCCTCTCGCAATTGGGATAATCTTGGGGTCATTATTTTTGCCAAAATCTACAATCTTCAATTATTCATATCTAATCTCTGATTAAATTACCTTATTTAGCAGAAAAATTTTACAATTTTTTTAGTCTAGTAATCCTTGACAAGCAAAAATATTATATGTACCAAATTATTCAAGGTTATGAGGAAGAAGCCAATGAAATTTCGTAGTCAGCATTAAACTTATAAAAAATTTTGCCTAGCTTTTTTTTCTTACCACACCCCTCAATCAAAGAGCATTTGACTAGTACCAATGTTAATTACATAAATGCTTCAAATTAATATTAAAAAAAAAAAAATTAATTCAATCTACCAACAGATCAACCATGATTGAATAAAAAAACAACTTTAACTAAAATGAGTCAAAATTTCATAGTAAACAAATCCAATTTCTCTACAAAATCGATCAATTTTGGATTTATTTTTAAAGATTTAAGACAATTAGACGTGATTAATATCACCGTAAGAAATGAGACCACACTCGCAACATGGTCTTTCTCTCTGACCAATCCAATGCAAACACGCTGAGGTCACAGTGTGACCAATTCTCAATCTAATGATTTGGATCAGTACCCATCAATATATATTGACCTCAGAAAACCCAGGACGGGAAGGTATTTTGGGCATTAGGCCTGTGATCCTCTAGTCTAGCAGGTGTAGTTCCAAAATCTTTGCCATTCCTCAAAGGCAGTTTTTTCTCAAGATGTTTCTACCCTTATTTATCGACATTTTCGCCTTGGTAAGTTGTCTCTAGCTTTTATTAGATTCTAAATACACTCATGAACAAAATTAGCGGAATCTTGAAAATAAATGATTTGAAAATATCGGTGTTTTACTTATATTTTTTCTTATTTGTTTTTTAAGTAATTTTTATAATTTTAATCTAATTTTGACATTAATAAATATATGTATTAATTTGTTCCGCTAATTATGTCCAAGGGTTTTTAATGAAATCGTATAGCATTAATATAGATATTTATTTTCCGATATTATTAGAAAATATTTTCCTAACAAAAGAGAAACAAAAACAAACCAAAATTCTTAAATTTAGACTTGTTCTTTACTTTAAAAGATTCCCCCTTTAATCTAATAATAATTACATCTATAATGAATGAATTTAAAATTTAAACAAAAGAGTTTTTGTAAAATGAAAATAATTATCTTAGCTATTCCATCAAAGAAAATTGAATTAAAAGACAAGGTAATTAATAACGAAATTTAATGAGAATGATATAGGATTATGATTTAATTTAACAGCGATATGGGATTATAGAGTATATTGGATACTTTCTCAGTCAGGCAGATGAAATCCTAATAAGTAATCAAAAAAGGAAAATCATTAAATTAAATAACAAATAATAAAAATGAACAATGACATGTCTCCAAATGGTAATTTCAATTAGGGCTAACTAGTTTAATAAAAAAATAAAAAAAAGATGGAACATTATATATCGATTAAAATGCAGTGAGTTAAGTAGAGTTTGTAGCCATTGAATGCGTTACCGAGAAGAGGGAGGCAAAAGAGGAATGAGGAAAAGAAAAGAGTCATATTTCACTTGTAATCTTACAGGCCTCTCCCCCCCTCACCCCCCCAGCTATGCGCTGCCAAACTTGTTCGTTGTAACGATAAAACGCCAGACGTTCGTTCGTTCATTTGTCTTGGCCAAATCAAGGCCAGCAAAAATTCTCGGCCAAAAATTCAATTCACTTTTTTTTTTTACCCCTTTTCTACCCTCTTTTTTTAACGACAAAAGAAACCTAAAAATCGATCAAACATTTATCAAATTGGAGCCTTTCAATCTTGGCCAGTACTGATGTTTCGGGTCTATTTGACACAAAATAAAAATACAGCCCATGCACCTACTGCAATTCTCATTAATATTTAATGGTATATGCAAATTTATTTATTTATTTTTGTATGAACCGAAATGCATCTATCTAAGCAACATTAACAGTTTATGGGATCGATTTGATCCCGAAACGTCTAGGATAATTAAATGAAATTTTTTTATTATTTGCTGGCTGCCTACTACTACGTAATCCTGATCAACACTAGTCGACAAAAATGAACTTTTTTTCTTTCACAAGAATGAAGATATGAAATTCTAGAAGTATTTTTCACCCTGAATTCAGATATGTAGTTAGAATTTTTCCATCAGGCACAGTTTTAGAGATATAGAGCAAAATAGATTTTAGTCGAAAATGGGCTCTAAAACGGCTTTTATTTAGAATGTTCAAATTATTTTTAACGCCGCACCCCGTCAAATTATGCAGATAGTTAGAATACATATAAATTTTAAGTTTCATTCCAATCGGAGGTCATTTAGACGTGCCCAAACGGCTTAAAGTTTCAAAAAATCGAAATTTCCAAGATTTTTTTTGCTTTGGTCACCCCTAATACAATTTTAGATACCCCTGAATGCAAAACACATATATGTACGATATTCTATAGTTCTTTGGCTTTCTAAAAATCATTCATTCATAAAAATCTGCTAATTATTAACGAAATTATTAAGAAAAACGTCAGCAAAGAAAAAACACAAGTACACTCACTGGACGAAAAAATGGACCTCTTGTTCTTTTAGAAGTATAAAGAAAGATATGAGATTCAAAAAATATTTTTTTTTAATAATATATAATAAAGTTAGGGCCCGTGACCCGATGCTCAGAGAGGATACATTAGCTTCTCGTAGATAGGGTTCGCTTTTTAATTCAATTGAAGTCCATTTTTTTCGACCAGTGAGTGTACTTGTGTTTTTTCTTTGCTGACGTTTTTCTTAATAATTTCGTTAATAATTAGCAGATTTTTATGAATGAATGATTTTTAGAAAGCCAAAGAACTATAGAATATCGTACATATATGTGTTTTGCATTCAGGGGTATCTAAAATTGTATTAGGGTGACCAAAGCAAAAAAATCTTGGAAATTTCGATTTTTTGAAACTTTAAGCCGTTTGCGGCACGTCTAAATGACCTCCGATTGGAATGAAACTTAAAATTTATATGTATTCTAACTATCTGCATAATTTGACGGGGTGCGCGTTAAAAATAATTTGAACGTTCTAAATAAAAGCCGTTTTAGAGCCCATTTTCGACTAAAATCTATTTTGCTCTATATCTCTAAAACTGTGCCTGATGGAAAAATTCTAACTACATATCTGAATTCAGGGTGAAAAAATGCACTAGGTTCACTAATCAGATATCTTGTGAAAAAAACCTTGTCGACTAGTGTAATTATTCGAGATTGCTTCTACTACCAGATAAATCTATGTTAATTAAAAACATTGGAGTACTTGATAAATGAAGAAAATGGCTGTGTGGAATTCTATCAGAGAAATGAAGAGGAATGCAGCCAGGTAGAAAGACTCATTATTAAATCAAACTCCTATATTACAAAACGTTTCGGCTTTTGTGTGCTATCTTCAGTTGTATAAGAGTTTTTGAGTTTTTAAAAAAATAATGTTTTTGTCATATAGGCTATAGTATATGACTGGCTTATGGACAGGCGAATTAACAATTTTTATCATATATATAAACTCTTATACAACTAAAGATGGCACAATAAAATTGGTCGAAACGTAATGTAATAAAGGAGTTTGATTTAATAATATAGGCTCCTACATCGATGAGGGTACCGACTGGGCACAGCACAAAAGGGTCTATTTACAGTATTACTGTTTAAAGGGTCAGTCGTATGCATGCTCTCTCCTTTTTGCAACAGTTGCGTAGCCCCGCCCACAGCCCTATAGGTATATCTGGAAAGCTGACTCACAGAGCAACTAACTACCTCTCTAATTTCCAAGTCAACTTGTCGATTTTGTGTTCCCATCTTGAAGAATTTTGATTATAATTCGAAAATATTTAAGAGATTCAAATAATTACTACGTTACTCCCTGGTCCATGTACTATATGGGTACTTAATTTCAAATGGATTCATTAAAAATTGTGGATTTCTATAGAACATCATTCATTTATATATATATAGAGAGATAAATAAAAACTTGGTGATATGTTTCAGTTTTTTCATTAGTAAATTATTAGTTTTAAGTATGTTTAAAACTTCTGATGATGACACATGTGTCCATAATATTATAAATGATTTCCGAAAATCAAAAAGTATTAATACAGTGGGACATGGTATAAATTTTACTATTTTTGAATTCTACATAATAATACAATGGGAGTTAATTAAACATCCACTAAATTCTAAAGTGAATAGTAATTTTAAAAAATTTTCTTGAATATTAACAACTTTTTTGACTTGTTACATAAAGTTATCGAAATACGTATCAAGTAACGTATTTACATTACTAACGAATAAATTGAAACATGTCATTAACTGTTTGGCATATTAATTAATTTATATTGAATAATATTTTCCTACTTATATTAGAGCTAAACGGTCTTGATCACAAACAAATATGAAATTAATATATTAAGTCAAATGGCCTTAAATATCAATAAAGTAAAAAAAAAGTCAAATGATTGGCAAAATTGTGTATTTTTTTTATCAAAAATTTTTGTATCCCTATATGGTATTAATTCTATTCTCTCTCCGCCCCCTGCTTGGAAATTGAATTTGCTGATAGGAAAAAAAATTAATTTAATGAAAAATCATGATTTTGTTCCGAAATGGTACCAAGAACCTGCCATTGTACGATAGCAAGTCTCAAATCGTGAGTTCAATTAGTTGATTTCTATACACTAAGAAAATGCCACTATTCCTATCACAAGTGAACAACGATAGAATTGGGCCTTTTCTTTTTCGATCAATTTCTGAGATGTTATAAAAGAAAAAAGTATTAAGACCGTACAATACATAAGAATGAATTTGAGTTTGCGTTTGGAATTAATTTACTTGAATAAAGCGGAAGAAGAAAAAAATAAAAAAACTGTCAAGTACAAACACAGATTTTTAATTGGGTTGATGGGGCCAGGAGAGGCCTTCTACTTATTTAATCTGTTCTTAGCTTCTCTGTCTAATCCAAGTTTTAATCCCCCTTCCCTTTTTCCATTAACCTTCTAATCTTATTGTTAGGAGGAGGATATCCTGGATCAGAAGGGCCCCATCATAATCCCACCGCTTGTTTTCAAAAGTGAAGAGCAATTTTGCTACTGTCTCTTCATTTAAAAGGCTTAAGGCAATTTCTCAACATTTATTCATGTGTGCCACTTTTTTAATTATTAACCTAGACAAAAAAAAAATTATATATATATTTTTTTTAACAAACTGTTAACTTTGAACATCTGAAATCAACGTTAATTCATTTTAACATCTCCTTGCCTCGAATTGCTTTTCTGCAAGAAAAAACTTCATAACATTTAGTCAATGTTAGTGTTAAAAATTAAGTGTTGATACGAAACTTGAAAAGAAGAAATATTTAAAATCTTATATTGATTGTCTCAATTGTAAGCAGATGAAAGGCTTTTTCGAAAAAGAAAAATCGCTTGATAAGGGTTTTCCTTTTTTTATTTGGAAAATTTAATTATGGCTGACCAATCGTGCATGTTTTGGTTTCGGTTAACAAAAAAACCATTTTCAAGGCCTAAAAAATCAGAAATGACATCAATATTCTATTTTACATTAACAGATTTTATATTAACAGAGGATGAACATATACATGACAATTTAAGTCTATTTTTGTTAATTTTCAGTACAAAAAGATCTATTTTGTTTTTTTTTTTGTTTTTTTTTTTTTCAAAAAAGCCTTTCATCTGCTTACAATTGAGACCAGTAATCTCAGCAAATATAAGATTTAAAAAATTAATGTCATGCCAAGAGGGTAGCTACCTTTAAATACCTAATTAAAAATAATGTCATTTTTAAAAATTTTAATAAAATAATTCCTTTTCAAAAAATTTAAAATATAATTCTTACAATTGGACCCTGTTATGCAATGGTGTGTCAAAGACCAAACATCGAGTTTTGAGAAAATCAACATTAAAGTTTTTTGTTTTCATTGGATTATATATAATTTTTGTAGTCATTTGTGCAAGTAACATTAAATATAAATTTTTTTATGACATATTTAATAAAAAATACTATTAATTAAAGTATTTGAAACAATATTCCGTGCTTAACTCAATTTTGAATTTTTTGGTCTTTGACACACCATTGCATAACAGGGCCAATTAATAATGAAATAACTTTTTTTAAAAGTCTTCGGCATCTGAGGCCTTATAGTCTTCAACAATACTCAAAATATTTAAATACGACATATGTGGGGGTTCAGGCACATTTATTTATACCATCTAAATATTCATCGGATGGAATTGCCTGGGATCTGAACCAGCGCCTCTTGGCTTTAGGATTATCAATATTTGTCAACATCTCTAACCTGTCGGTCACGGGATGAGAGAAATTACTTTAAAATATATTTTCAAAACAAGTAGAATGATTAAATTATGATGAAATCAACTTTGACCTTAATGGCATAGCTTTTGTCTTGATGCTTGTCGGATCAATCAATAAATTAGTTCATTTCCATATTTATTACTCCTTAGTATTATTAATCATTGTTCTAAGAATAAAGAAAAATATAATTAATAATCATTTTACGTTAACATGAAAAAAATGAAGAGTGTTAAAATCGTTCAGAGATTGAAAAAATTCAATATCATATGTGATTAAAACGTGGGATGCATTCAAGTTTAAAATAAATAACAAACTCAAATATTCTTTCATTCTTTTATGCCCCCTGAAAAGCACAAATTCATCTCATATACCTTTATATATAAGAATTTATTTATAACCACGCCCTTCCTATTTTAACATCAGAAAAAGAAAATATTCAGACAGGGTCCCTCTAGTGCTTTAACTTCCTTTCAAAATGGCAGCATCCCTTTTCAGATTTATATAATTTATTATATGCGTGGTTCGTTCGTTTATAATATAAAAAAATTTTAAGCTACTTGAATTTTAAAACGTAGAATGATGACGACGACTATTGACTATTCTTAAAATGAAAAGCTTGTATTTGGAATAAATTCTCTTCTGAGAACAACAAAAGGGGATGGAAGGAAGGGGAAAAGGAAACACCTCTTTTTCTTTGGCTGGCTGTCATATACTCTCATCAATTTACTGACTTTTCAAAGACATGTCATAATAGCTCCTATTCAACTTGAAAAATTAACAATATAGAATTTTTGAATTCTGTGTAAAAAACAAGACACTATTTTAGAAGGGAAGCTCTATGCAGTAATTAATCAAAAATCAATTTTTAATTTGTCATATGAATTAGAGCAAGGAAAAATAAACGAACCTCTATGATAGTGTCTATCTAAAGTTGTTTGAATTGAGATATGTATCTCTTTTTAGATATTTTAATATATTTTAATAACTGACAAAAAATTGTTTGGTCACAGATTATTCGTTAATCGCTATAAAGATCATTTGAAAAATAAAAATATCCCCATATATAATTTTGGATATTATTGAAAACATATCCCGAACACAACGAGAAGGCCGATCAATTCAATTCACTCAATTGGCAACATACCAGAATGAAAAAAAAATTCTCAGAGTTTAATAACACTAAAAAATCTGGGGTGACTAGTCGCAGGGTATACAACTTTCTCTTACCAAAGGTAAATCCTGTGCTTGTCACAACATGTCGACATATATTTAGTTTCCGTCAAATAAAATTAAAAATTTCGTATTAACAAATTATTATTAATTTAAAAAGATTTTTTAAATAATTAAAACTAGAGAGATTTTTGTTGAACAGGAGAAACTAATTCTGATCCGATCACAAAATCGATCGCTTTGTTAATACGAATTTTTCAATTTCACATGTTCTTGAAACGTTGTTGAGGGCAAAAAATCTTATAAAGAAATATTTCATACAGAGGACTCTCGTTAATTCGAATTTTTCGATAATACGAACTCTTCACCTGTAAACTCCGGTAAATTCTGTGTATTTTGATATCGCTCGATAACTCGAAACCTTTTTGTAACAAGAGAGGGAGAGAATGTTGTATAATTCAAATTAGGTCCCTTACCCTCTTTATAATTCGAATTTTTTTCTAGCAATTTTCTCCTTTCAGCCCAGTTTAACTTCCCAATTCTCTTAGTATGTCACGATGTGCGCAAGACAGAAAAATCCCTCTCTTACGGTATTCCAAAAAAAAAAAAAAAAAAAAAAATTATCGCGGTCGTGGAAAGTAAGCCTAATAATAAATAATAATAATTTACTTTCCTCTTGATAATTCAAAAATCGATAATTTGATTTTATCTTGTAGTCCCTTGGATTACGAATTATCGAGAGTCGACTGTATAGAGGGTAAGAAAAAATAAAAATAGATGTTTGTATGTAGATGGTCGTAAGGATGATCAATTTAATTATAAGGACCATTGGCCAAAAAATAAATACTTTTGCGTATTATCCGTTTATTTGTAAATATTTCGACCCCAGTGATATGAAATCATCTTCACTGGGGTCGAAATATTTACAAATAAACGGATAATACGCAAAAGTATTTATTTTTTGGCCGCCCGTCCTTATAATTTAATTAAAATAGAAGTTTGTCTGAAGGATAAAAATGAAATTTCATTAAAAAAAAAACCCTATGTCCATAAATGGAGAAACATCTAGTTAAAAATAAATATTCTAATACTTGCTAATCTGTAAAAATCTTGAAAAGTCCAAAAAGGTTTGAATACTTAACTCCCCCTTTCTTTTTAAGAAATTCTAACAAGATAAGATAGTCCTTCCAATAAATTCGAATCGTTACGCCCATGTTTTAAATGTAGTTACTGTATATCTAAATTTAATGTCAGAGGGGTAAGTTTACTTCTAGTATTACGACCTTAAATCCAATGAAACTCTTCTTTAACGATGGTATATATTTGAAAACTTATTGGCTAGCAACTTTACTTAGATAATTGAGTGAGCAAAATCTAAAATTATTTTTTTTTTTTTTAATCAAAACTTGAACTCATCAAGGTAAAAAACCTTGTATTGTTTTTCTCTGAAGATAATCGAACTTAAAGTTTTCTCAGACAATGAACAACCCTTTTTCAAGATAATGGGATTATTTAAATACGAAATGACTTTAGACAAAAGAATGTAAATGATGTGTTTCGTTTCGCCCTGGGTGTTTTTAACTATATCCAATAATCTCTTTTAACTTTAGAAAATCAAGCATAAAGTAGTTTGTGGTATCTTAAAACTAGGATTACAGAAGCTGCCATATCTTGTTTATTATCCCATTAAGATCGAAATAGCCTCAAAGGGAGAGAGAGAGAGTGCAATTCCAAAGCTGATAATATATTTTCGCTAAGTTCGAACGGGAAGAAATAAATACTTCCCAAAAGGGTTGTCTGACATTAGTACAAGTAGTCATGTTTCGGACTTTTGTTTAGTTGTAAAACTTGGGAGAAAAGAAGTATAAGAAGAAGAAGAAGAAGAAGGAAAAATAGAATAAAAGAAATTGAGAAATGTTACAATGTTTCACTGTCAGACCTTAAGAAGAGGATCTCTTTCAATCATGGAATAAAAGAGAAGAAAAACTAAAAAAAAAAAGCTTTGAACTTTTGTTTTTACCTTATGCCTTGAAGGGAATTTATAAAAGAAAAAGAAAAAATAATAACGATAATAATAATCCTTGATAAAAAGAAAAAATTACAAATTTGTTGATCTTATTTATAAGTCTTTATTTGTGCTCAAGTAGTTAAAGGCCAAAAGAAAGTAAAAAATCTGGTGTGATTGGTCGTCACGGGTAATTGAAAGTAGTGTGCTGTGCTTGTCACACCAGATCTTTTTGTGTCGATATATATAAGAATTTAAAATGCAAATTTTGTTACCATGGCAACCAAATCTCCTATCTTTCCTATGAAGTACAAGAGTAAAGTGTGTTTCAAACGATTTTGATAGTAAAATGAGAATATACAAATTAAAGAGCATTTAAAAAATAATTGTTAGCGAGGTGAATAGTTGATTCATGTAGTAGAATATATAAATACATCGACGTTTGGGTCGACTATGGGACCATCTTCGAATAAAAAAAGAAAATATATCACAGGCTTAATCAAAATAAGTAGGTATTTTAAAAATAATGTCAAACAAATTTTAAATCGAGTATAAACGATACTAAAATTTAAAACAATGGACTCACATTGGCTTCTGAACATTTTGAGGTAAAGTTTAAAATGAAGCAGTACTAATTTGATTAATTCAAGGAAATTTTAAACTAGTAATATAACTTTAAATCAAATATATAAAAAATTTGGTAAATTTTAAAAGAGATAGATGGATCGACCCTACATCCTAATAGAATCATAAATTAGTGTATTGCTAATTGAGTTTCCAATTCAACCAAAGGAAATCAAATTAAAACTTTGTAATTTAGATAGATAGTTCTTTGTTAAGTAATATTTAGGATAAAATAAATTGAACTCTCCTCTTCTATGTTTATTTGATAATAATTTTTACATAAATCAGAGAAATGAGATTGATGATTTCTGAATTTTAAGAAAAATATTTTTTGTGTGCTTCAAACCAAAAATATTAGCCTCGATTTTTTTTAAGAGAGCTCGCTAAAGGTTCTCGGGGAACTAGTGCCAGAGAGAGAGAAAGTTGCCCAACTAGGGTGTCAAAGATAGATAGTTTCCTCAAGAAGGAATACATATATCCTGAAGTATGATCGATTTAACGCCATAAACTTTGGACCATGGTGCATAAAATATTGATGTCTTTTTATTCAAAAAGAGAACTAAGTCCTTGAAGAAGACAGTAACTCGATTCAAATAGGCTTATAAAAAACATAGCGCCCACGAAAAAACAAAAGGTTTAAGCTTAGTAAGTACAAATATTAGTACACGTGTTTTTTTTATTTTCTATAAAATAAATTGAAATACTTTAATTTAAAAAAAATCTGGTCAGACTGGCAGTGACGTCATTTTAACTTTTCCTTGGGGGGGGGCAAACATTTTTTTTTCTTAAGGTGCACGTCTCGGGGTTCTAATTTTGGGACTTTCCAGCGGCCACAATTTTGAAGCTATCGACCTCAAATTTTTTTAAATTAAAGCTATTTAAAATATCTACAACTTATAGAAGCCCTTTTTTTGATTTTCGAAAAAAATAAATTTTTTTTTTAGATTAATCTCATTAAATAAATGATATTTTAAAAAAAGGAGCTCTATAAGTTGTAGATAATTAAATTAGTAATCATTATGTTAAAGAATAATTAATTTTTTGCCTTTAATTAATTAGCTGGAAGCTCTAGAATGAAATGGAATTTATTCCATGTATTTCTATGGAAAAAATTAACGCCATCTCTTACCGCCTAGAGGAACTCGGTAGTCAAAAGCTTTCTAACGACTTTTCGAGACGCGCACCTTAAGAATTACTTACAAATAGGTACTCAAATTTGGCAAAAACATACTTAATTTAATTAAATGTTTAATTTTGTACAGTTTATACACTCGTAGATGTATTTTGGAGTATTTTATTTAGAATAATATAAAATTTTTAAAAAATCGGAGCCCTTAGGGAGGGGGGCAAATACCCCCTGCCGTTCCCACCCAAATAACGCCACTGGAGACTGGAAAATATCTATATTTTGTTACCATGGCAACCATTTCCCCAATCTTTCCTATAGAAGTACAAGAGTAAAGTGGTCTTCATAAGATGTCAAGGGCAAAATGAGGATATACATTTTAAAGACATCTGAAAAATAATTGATTTATGAATTTTAATCAAAATCGTTGGAAAGAATTTTGAGAAAATCGAAAAAAAAGTACATCAGTAAAGTACTAGTACTCTGGCCGATTTTGATTAAAAGCTTATTTTCACGCCTCAGGTAGGTGCCTAACCTAAATATAAAATTTCAACCTCCTAAATAATTAATGCTTTAAATTGAACTCATAGACAGATCATGTTGCGAAAACCAATTTTTGGACTCAGGGTGAATAAAAGCAAATTAAATTGAAATAAATTTTTCTCGAATGAGGCGAGAAGCGAACCCGGGGCCCTAAGTACGAAAAGCTAATATCTTCTCTCTGAACGATAGTTTATGGGTACGTCTTGAAATTCAAATAAAAGGTTATCAAGTAGGACCTTAATTCTAAATAAATCCATATGTTATTTAAAGCTCAAAACAATTTTACTTGCTCCAGGGCCCTGAATATGTCTAGTAAACAACGCTGACAGTTGAAAACTCTTAATAGATATCAGTCGCCCGGGGAAAAGAAATTTAACCGAATAAATTTATTTTACAAAATTGGATTGATATACAAAACCAATAAAAAAATATTCCAAAGTCTATATTGAAATAATGTTCTTATGTATAGATCTGAAGATGATGGAAATCAAAATTAGAGCATAATTGAGCTCAAATAACAAATGAAAAAATATTAGAAAAAAATCCAAAAATCAAATTCCGCAATTTTTTAAAATATTACAAGTATATTTGTGGCGCTCGTTTAAAAAACACTCCACTCAGCTTTTTTGAATTGCATATTCAGTATTATCCATTCAAGCTTCCATCCAGTGGCGTCATTTCAACTTTTTCTTAGGTGGGGCAAACTTTTTCTTGGGGGGGGCAAACATTTTTTTTTTCTTAAAATTTACTTACAAACGGGTACTCAAATTTGGCCAAAACATTTTTAATTTAATTAATTGTTTAATTTTGTACAATTTGTATACTCGTAGATGTATTTTGGAGTATTTTATTTAGAATAATATAAAATTTTATAAAAATCAGAGCCCTTGGGGGGGGGGCAAATGCTCCCCCTGCCCCCCCCCCAAATGACGCCACTGCTTCCATCGCTTTAGATTCTATTATGATCTGTATGTTTTATACAGAAAAATACTTTTCAACTCTAAGTAAGATGGGAAAAATAAATTTGAACAAAAAAAAAAATTATTTATTTGCAAAAACAAATTTGATTAAAAAGAAGATGAATGAGATTATCTTTGTAATACAGTAATTTAAAAAAAATGGGCTTTTTTATTTGTAATAATAGGAAATTTAATTTTAAGAAATAAATTTTAAAGGATTTGTGATTTTTCTCTTAGTTCGGGTTAATAAATGATAATAAATAAGTAAAAGAGAATGGACTAATAAATCTCTTCCAGCCGCCTAGTAAAGTGCTCCTCAGTATATATATATATATATATATATATATATGGTCCGAAAAGAGGAAAGACTAAAAAGAACAAGATCGGGAGAGCCAGAGCTTCATCAATTAAAGTTTCACCGAAACCATTTCACCCATAAAAGAGAATTAGAAAAAGGAAAAAAGAAACTTTTCGTTTAAATGAAATTAACTCAAATAAAAGTTGAAATATGAAAAATATATTATTAAAAAAAAAAAAAATACGAAAGAGGGCTCTTTCAAAAGCTTCGCTCTCGGGTTAATTAAGACTCTCTCTTTAATTTGACTCATTTGAATATAGGCGCGATTTGCCCAATCAAACCCATACTCATCTCGCAAATTCCTTTTATCTTAAACGATAAATTGACTGGTAATTTACAGTCTTGTCCGAATTTTTCAAACAAAGCACTATATATTCGAAAAATTGCACTTTGATTGTTAAAACTTTTTATTTATTAGGGAATTTAACACTAAATTAATTTTTATGGCGTTAAGAGAGTACATATAATAGCATAATGTTAAATTTTATTCGGAATGGAAAATAAATTTGACTAATTGAAATTAATGGTTTCAAAATTCGCAAATAAATTTATTACTCAAAAGTACAAATATTACCAACTCTCACATCATATTTTAAGTGAAATAATAGCTATATTTATTTTAAAAAAAAATCGTCTATCACTGTTTAATAATGATATTAAAATTAAATATTAATTAAATTTTATTCATAAACAGCTTAGAATAAATGGTGATTTTCACGGGGTGAGGGCGTATTCATTTCTCTCTCTCTCTCCTTTCATAATTAGAGGATTTGTGATTATTATTCCGCATTAAACCTATCAGCAATAAACGAATGAATGATCGAGGGCGTAATGTTTTGCCATCTGGAAATGTATATGGATACTCCCAAAAACAACAGGCGAGAAAGAGAAATGCATATGGAGATATGCAGCCAGGCAGGCCAATAGAGACATATTCAATAAATGCATTTAATTTTGCCATTTTAATGTAACCCCTGATTGATTAACCCAAAGGGTGGAATTTGAATTTAGTTAAGGCGTTCTTTTATTAATTATGCTCTTGTATTGATTCAATAGAAGGAGGTTGTTTTCAAATTTAAAATGACAAAACATCGAAAAGAAAACCTATTTACCAGGAAAGTTGTTCCTATTTTGATTTTCTTTAGCTTCCTTCCCCAGGTTAAAAGACGATTTCATTCCAAATGACTCAAGAGAAGAAAATGCGCTTTTTTTATCATTTGCAAAATCCCTATGCCTATCTACAGGCGGGAATAATCATTTGGAGATTTCAGCGAAGGGGAAGAAGTACAGAGTCAGCATGAAAGATAAAAATACTATCTACTAGATGTTTTTGGATTGGTGCTACTTTTTATCTCATTGATAATTTATTTACACCCAAGAATTTTAGGAATCGGAAAAATAAAGAAAAAATGAAAAATATGCTTTTGTGTATTTGCAAAGATTTTCATCTCGTGTTTTATATAGGGTTATAATCTCAAAATTTTGATTGATCCAAAGAAAAAGGATGTAGGCAAAAAATTGTAAATAATAAATGATTGGGCTCATTTTTAAAAATGTGATTTTCCTGGGTGGTGGTTGTCTGTCTGAGTTCAATTTAAAGCATGAAGGAATTGAGCTACGAGGTTGAAATTTTATATTTAAGTCAGACACCCACCTGACTTTGATGGGTGACCCTCATTTTGCAAATGTTTTGACCGATACCAAAAACATAATTTGATGGTGTATTATTCTCCGGTTATTCCTCATTTATAATCAAAGTTGATATTTAAATATTTTACAAGATTCCTCAGGATTCTTCTCGTCACCAAAAAAAGAGAATATTTTTATTGAGTTTTTGCAAAAATAATTTAAAAGTTTTTATTTGCTCCCCATCAGATCAGGCCGGTATTATTAATTTTAAAGGTAAAGTGAATGGAAGAAAAACAGCCCGTGTGGATAGTGACCATCCACATACTCCCAAGAGGTGAGACCCTTATAATAAGTCAATACAATGAGTATTTGAAACCCGACTAATCGAGGAACCAACTAAAATACAATTGGTTGCAAATTTTGTATATGAAATTTTTAAGAAAAGACTTTTACTTATTTGTTTTTCAAGTTTTATTGGAAAATTTCAAAGGGGTCTATAATGAAACCGGATTATGCAGGTTGAATAATGTTAATAGGCTATATCAGCGCTTCCCAAATATATTTGATTATGGAGCCCTCAGAAAGACACTGTTTCGCGGAAGCCCAAATCCACCTTGCATTTTAGTCGACCATTGTAGTAAAAAAATGTTTCTGATATCATAATTTCTTTGCATAAAACATTTTTGAATTGAAAATAGTTTATTTTTTATTTTTTTAAGCCTGTTTGATGGCCTATCTGACACTTAATTTAAAAAAAAAAATTCAAAATATCAAAAACCAATCTATCAAATGTGGGGACATTTTTTCAAGTAAAGAAACAAAACTAGACTTTACCAAAAAAATCTTGGATGAGAGAGTTCATCTGGTATCAAATAGCTCAAAAGAAAGAACATGTCTCTATCTTAAAATAAATAAAAAAAGAAAAGAAACGAAATGAAAGGGTTTGATTCTATTGATGATTTGTTTTATTAGTAGACGTATGTATGTTTTAAGAGAGAATTTTAATAGAACGAGTGAGATAATTCTTTGATTAGTTATTTTATGCTAGTGGGCAATGGGAGAAATAAAAACAAAGCTTAAACTGAGATTTTATTTTGTCTTACAATAAAAATAAAATAAATAAATGGAATGGTTTGAAAGATTTGTTTCGTTTCGTTTGCAGGCATGAAGAAGAAGAAAAAGAAGAGGATGAGGGGGAGGGGGAGGAGGAAGAAATCCCCTTCTTCTTTTCGAACCAACTCCTCCTCTCCTCGAATGGATATTGTAGACAGCGAAGGAAAAACGGAGATAAGGAGCCTTGAAGAAAACCAATTTGGGCCCCACACGAAGGGAAAATCCCCGAATTTGTTTCCAAAACATATTGTTTGCTCAATATCGCAAATGTTATTTTATTATTTCGTTAAATATACAAGGTGATAGAGATTCGTTCAATGATTTCAAAAAATAAATATAGGGAGTTTAGAGATGTCAATAATTAAATGCCAAAAAATTTATTTAAATAAATATGGCTGCCTAATAGTATAAATAATGATTTTAAAGCTAAATCCTATCCGATTGCTCCAGGACAGTGGAAAAACGAAGAGACAAAATTTAATCGAATACGAATCATTTGAAATAAAGAGGTCTAAATGGCCTTATATGGCGAAAGACATTAAAAAAGAATATAATGTGGTTTTCAATCAGCAGAGAATTAGGCTTTAGATAAATAAATAAAACCAATGAAGGACGTGTCTGTTGATTTATTCAAAAGAAAGGGAGACAGGAGCAGCCAAAAAAGTAAAGCCTTCAATTTTCAACAATTCCTGAAATATCTCGGGAATTGTTGAAAAGGCTTTAATTTTTTGGCTGCTCCTGTCTTCCTTTCTTCTATTTTAAAAACAAGAAAAATTCACTTAAATTAAAAAAAGTTAAAGTGGTAAGATAGTTTGGCTGTTTTTGGATATTTAAATAGAAAGTCTTGTATTCAAGAAAATTGAGAATGTTGACTATTTATAAAATTTCGTATTAAAAAGCAAGGAAAAAAAAATTTTTAAATGTTGTATAAAATAAAATAATGCAATTGTAATGAAATGTAAAATGTAATGTCCTGTAAATTAAAGTATATTTGATATATATTCAAGGCCTGATGATGGTCACACTAGATGACCGAAACTATACATTGCAATCAGTTGTCAGCTAATAAAATTTCTGAAAAATAATTGTTTAAAATTATTTAAAAATCTGCACGTCCACCTTGCAAACTTCAAAGTAAACCTTCGAGAATTTGATAGAAAGTCTTGTGCCAAAAATAAGTGATTAAGGAGAGGAAATAATCTGATTGGTTGTTGGGAATTTTGAGACAGATAGTAATAAATAGACAATATCATCTTTAACAAAAGTAATGATTAAAAAATAGTATTTTCGCTTACCACAATCGAAAAAGTGTATGTGAGAAGTATACGTCACTCACCTAGAACAATAGAGAATATTATAATTAGATTTTGTTAATAATAACATTTTTAATAGAATTTGTTTTATAAAAAGAACCGAAGTTTATATATTCCATAAATACTTTTAATATTTTGATGATACTTCAATTAGTTAAAAAAAAGAATTTTGAAATTATATCTTTATATCTCTGTGTGAATGCGATATTTTAAAAAACGAAACAAGAGATTTCTTGTTCGAAACTAGTAGACCTGTATCATCTTTTAAAGTAAATCCGTCAACCGGAAACATTATTTATTGTACTGTACAGTCGGCGTCACAAGTGCCTTGAGCTTAGGCAACCAAAATGCTTAGCCGTCGGGAGTGTTGTCTTTTTTTAAATTAGTTTTTCCATTTCAGTGGTATTAAAAAAAAAGAAAAAGATGATTTGTTTTAAAAATACAGTATTAGTTTGTTTGACTAAGCTCAAGGATCCACTCTCGAGTACATCAGGCATTCGTGGCGCCGACTGGACTCTACCTAAAAAGATTTTTGAAAAATTTTGAAATTTGTAACTTATTTTTTGATAAATTTGATTATTTTAAACAGTTTTTAGTGATTTTTTTTTTCAAAAACTGAATAATTTTTAAAATAATCACTTATTCTTAAAATATAAAGTCTAACTAATAACCAGATTCCTATCAAGGAATTTTTAATATACCAGGTAAGTGTAAATTGTGATAAGCTAAGAAGGCTGTGTTTTTTCTATTTTTAATACTCAAATTTTTATTAACATGATGACGTTTTTAGTTGAATGAAGAAGCTATATAAATTTCGCTTAAGGAACTCAAGGCTATACCGGAAAAAGCTTATGAATGATAATTTGAAGATTCAATTACACAATGCATAGCAAGCAATGAGGAGTCTAGTTTGAAAGATAAACGAGATAAAAATACTGCGAATTAAAATTTAATTAATCATAAATGGACCCTGTTATGCAATGGTGTGTCAAAGACCAAAAAATTCAAAATTGAGTTAATTGTTTCAAATGCTATAATTAATAGTATTTTTTTATGAAATATGTCCTAAAAAAATTTATATTTAATGTTACTTGCACAATTGACAAGAAAAATTATATATAATCCAATGAAAACAAAAAACTTTAATGTTAATTTTCTCAAAACTCGGTAGCTGGCGCTTGACACACTAATGCGCAACAGGCTCCATATAGGAAGTCATAATTCATTTTTGTTAAAATGTTGAATATTTATGACTCAAAATATGATAAAAGTGTGGGGCGCTTAGAAGGGCCCCACGCTTTTATTTTAACTCATAAATATTCAACAATTTTAACAACAAAAATGAAATTATTGCATTTTTCTCTTTTTAGTTCAATTTAGATAAAAGTATATTTAAAAAAAAAAATTATATTTTTTTTACTTTCTCTTATATATATATATGAAATATATATAGAGAGAAAGTATTGTTTTAATTTCTCTCCTCTTCAGTCATAACTGAACCTGATATGTTGTGGTTACTCTGAGGAGTAACTTTAATGAGAATAATACTGAGGTGGGTTCCCGTTTCCTTCCTAAGGGCATCTCAAATAGAGTTGGATATTTCTTTGCCATGAGGTGCATTTGAACTCGAGTTGTCTTCAACTCAGGATTATAAGCTCAACTAACTACTGCTTTATCCCCTTGCCTTTTTTTTTTTTTTTTTTTTTTTTTTAATAAAAAATTCAATTCAAAAATTTATTTAACAATTCAAATTCAGATAAATTTTATAATTAATAGTTTTTATATTTGATATTAAAATATATTTGCATTTTTAAATGAAATTTTTGATTAAGTTCACCAAATCACTCCTGTTTAATCGTTTTAAAATTAAAAAAAATTTCACGGTCATGTAATAAAGAGAATTTTTACGTTTTAATTATACATATTTTATTTTGTTAGTCATAGTAAAACATTATTAAGTCATAAAATCCTTTTTTTCTAGAAGTACTATGACATATATCTAAAGATTGTTTGCATATTAATTTTATAAATACATTCCTTTCTTAAAAAATTTCTATTACAAAAATAAAACTTTAAAACCAATCTGAACTCAGAATTTAGGGGTGTACATCGTAAGTCATAATAGAATCTAAATTTTTTTAAATAAAATTAAAAATTTGAATGCCAAAATTCCTTATTATAATTTAGTCGTGACCTATCATAGTTTATAATTGGATTAAGTTAATAATTTAATTACCAAAAATAATAAATGAATGACTTTCGACTTGAGCAGTTTTTCACGTAATATAGAACTGGCAACATTGCATTCATCAACTATCTATTTTAAATCTTAAACGCCTTAAATTTTATTTTATTTAATATATTACAATGTTTAATGCAAATCAGTTTAAACACAATGGACGATTTGCGAGAAAAAATATTGTAAAATTGAAAAAAAAATGTATCTGACATAGAGATAAGACACTTATGCTATGCGACGTTGCCAGGCTGGTCTGACTCTCGAGAATTCATTATTTTTAAATATTAGCGACTGTCATTTTGAGAATTTTTTGACTTTCTTGTTAAAATATCTTTAAAAGGGTCGGCAGAAACTTTTGGTTTTATTTTTAACGTATTCCTCGGAAGTGAATTAATAAAATGTAAGTTTTTTTGTTTTTGTATCATTTGCACAGATGCCTATATAATTCGATATGTGCGTTTCGTCGTTTTCCCCATAGGCTACATGTTAAATTTCAATTTTTAAAAATTAATTACACGATAACCCTGTGTCAGATCTGCTTCAAAATTTTATTTTATACGTATTTGATAGTGATTAATAACATATTAAAAAATTAGCTTTTAATCTACCAAAGTCTTTAAGTCCGAACAACCTTAATTAAGTAGGAATTTTTTTATATTTTTTTTTATTTTTTTGAGTAAAAGAATTTACTTTTTAGGGTTGTTCATTTTAAAAGAGATATATATATATATATCTAAAGGGATGAAATTCAATCTAAATTAGAGTTAAGTTTTAAGCCATCTAATGAAATAAGGCTCAATGTTGGCTGATACGAGTGAGGCAGCAAGCAAGATGGGGAGGGGAGCTTAGCAAATTACAATCAAATTACGAGCCGAGCGAAATGATACGACGACGTCAACACGAACAATAGATGAAGCAGTTAGAGAAGGTGGCATTCTCAATTCAGACAAAGTTATCAAAGGAAACGAGAGAGTCCAAGGGATTTGTCCCCGTTTTCTGATAGCAGATTTTAGCAACTTGTTTGGAGAGACCTAGAAAAAAATAATAAAATTTAGGAAATTGTTATAGTCCTTGTATGTAATATCCTGTTTCAAGCAGACAGTCTAACCGCGACCTTATGGATAAAACGTTGCAACTGCCCTATTTTAAAAATATAATTGAACAATATCAAAACTGGAAAATTTTCCAAAAAAAAAAACAAGTAAGCCCTCGATAGCCATTGGTATTAATTATATTAGTGAACAATCAAAGTGAATGGCCTCTGCAACAACGAAGAGGAATTGAAAATAAAATTTCTTTCTTTTTTTAAGTAAAAAAGAATTGTTTTATTCAGTATAATATATTTGTTTAGATCCCAGTCAGTAATTGATAGAATATATTCTACCTTTGCTAAAATATACCTTTGATAAATTTCATTTTGAAACAATATCTGATTTTTTTTCAAAAATAATAATCATTCGTTTTGAGTTCACAATTTCATTAATTCCCATTTATTTTATCACAAAGGATAAATATTTTTAGTTGTATTAAAAAACAGAATAATTTCCTAAATTATAGACTACATATATAGAGCTCTCTTTTCTATAATATACTGTATTTACAGTAAAAGTAGAATAAATTTTGGCCAAGAGGCTAGACATGTTGGCAAATGTCAATATTGATAGTCTTAAAGCCAAGGGGCCCGGGTTCGGATCCCACGCAGTAATATTTATTTAATTTAATATCAAAAAAAAAGAAAAAAAGGACCGGAGGTATTGAACCACTCTTTCTAAAACTATATTTAGATTTAATGTAGCTTTTATGGTCAAGTAGCTATGCGTTGCACAAGTAGGTCTATTTTTCGATATTTTTTTGCCTAAAAAATGAGGTTTTTCGAGAAAAAAACTAATTTTGGAGTTAATTACTCGGGATTTTTTTTATTTATTCTATTAGAGGTTTTCTTTCTGCACCAAATGACATCCCATTTAGTCTGATCTGATTAGCCGTTCGGAATCTACAGGGGTTTAAACTTTCAAATTAGAATTTACTGCAGCGCGGTAAAATAAAATGATAGGAAAAAAATAAATGGTGAAATCTTTAGCTGAAAACACATTCTTTCTAACCGTATATTCCCCATAATTATACCTCTTAAGACAGAGGAGTTATTCAAGCCGATAAACTTTTTCGTGCATGCCTCCCTAACCTGCCACTATAGACACATGATTTGTAAGAAGTTGTCACGTCAAAAAATTATATTAAATCAAGGATTATGAAAAATAAATATTTGAATTTTAGGGGATTGAATTAAAAAGAAATAAGAATAAATACGTATCTAATAAATATATTAATTCAACATCCTGGTAAAATCAGTTCATTTTTGATTTCGAAAAATCAATTTTTTAAGAGGATTTATAAATCTGACTTGAAATAGAATTTTGTTATATAGACTACATTATATATATTTTATTCAATTGATTTTAATAGGATTTATTTAAAAATATGGTAAAAAGTCTACTATATAATAAACTAAAAAAAGGCCTTTATCTAAATTATTAATGATAATTTCATCATAGAAAGAGCTTGAATTAAATATAAATTTTAACTTGTTCCAAATATTCATACATCCCATCTAAATGAAATGAATTCGAGGGAGTGAAAAGTAAATTCAATATTAATTAATAAATTACACAACATAGGGGTAGTAGAAATCCCAAAAAAAAAAAAAAAAAAAAAAAAAAAAAAATATTGGGCTAAAAAATATCCATTAAATAAATATGCTTATTTGGGTGAATATTTTAAGCGCTTAATTGAAAAATAAAAAAAAAAATTGAAATGCATTTGATCGAGTGAATAATTTAGAGAAAAGACACAACACAATATGATGCAGCTAATGGAGTAAAATACTTTTTTTTAGTCAATCACTTGATTTTTTATTTATTTATTTTGATGCTTATGGCAATTACCCCCTTTACCCCCCCCCCTTGTATTCACCCTTGGAAACAGGTCTTCTGATGAAACAAAGTGTTAAGTTTTTTTACTTTCTCTTACCTCTATATATATGTTAATATATATAGAAAAAGTATTGGATTCATGTCAAAAATTCGATGTCGAGATTTTGATGGATCTTCACGTTTTGAGGTCCCCTGAATCCAAAAAAGTGGTTTTCGCGACATGGTCTGTCTGGGTGTGGGTGGGTGGGTGGGTGGGTGTGGGTGTGTGTGTGTGTGTGTGTTCAATTTTAAGCATGAAGGAATTGAGCTAGGAGGTTGAAATTTTATATTTAAGTTAAACACCCCCGGGACCGGAAAAATAAGCTTTTAATCAAAATCGGCCAAAGAGTACTAGTACTTTACTGATGTACTTTTTCAGTTTTTTTCGATTTTTTCAAAATTTGCTCCGGAACGATTTTTTTTTAAATTCAAAAATCAATTATTTTTTAGATGCTCTTTAAAATGTATATTCTCATTTTGCGATTGAAATCTTCTGAAGACCACTTTACTCTTGTATTTCATAGGGAAGGATAGGAGAAATGGTTGCCATGGTAACAAAATATAAATATTTTCCCATACTTATAAATTTTACATCTGAATTCATATGTTCCGTACTGTCGGGAACTAAATATATTTCGACACGAAAAATCTGGTGTGACAAGCACAGAACACAACTTTCGATTACCGAAGGTAAGAGAAAGTTGTGTGCTGTGCGCCAGTCACACCAGATTTTTTATTTTTTTGTTCAAATTTGCTTTAGATAAGGTATTTCTGAAATATATAGAAAACAAGTTGTGTGATTAAAAACTGCTGAATGTGAAGGATTTACTGATTTTAAATGTAGATTTTTAGGACAAGTTCAGTGTTTTTTTTTTTATAAACCTTTTCTTCAATTTACAGAGAATCTTTAGGGATAATTTTAAATTAGATATGGGTTCGACCAGATAGATATTGGTTGGGTAACCACTGAATAAACCTTTGAATTGAAAACCGCCCACTTGTAGTGTGAAACATTGATTAGTTAGAATGGTCTCAAGTTGAGATAAAATAATAACAAAGGCAAAGCTTCAATACGTCGATCTTAAAATTATTCTTATTAAAAATTTGAAAGAAACAAAAGAAGAGTTAAATTAATCTAAGGTCAGTTTATTATTAACAAGGCCAAATAGTCTACTTATTTAGAAACTAAATAAAAAAAAAAAAAACATTGAATGGGACGGGTTACAATATACTCTGAGTACCGGAGATTTTATTATTTCTGAAATTCAATCCCCAAAGTGCATGAAAAATTAATGAGCGAACTGTTAAAAAAAAAAAGTTGTAAATTTTAATGTTTAAACATAAGTGAACAAATTTATAATGATGTATCAATATAAGTAGAAAAGTTAAATTATTTTTTTTTATATTCTTCAGGCATCTAATTAATAATGTAAGCGAAAATAAAATTCCAAACATTTTGGTTTTTTTAATTATCAAAGTTAAATCTATTTATTTTGTGATATTGGTGAGGATGACCATATCAAATCGCGTTTTTTTTTTCAACATTTTCTTTAAAGATGAATTTAGAATCAGAAGAAAGAATAAAAAAAACAAAGAATCAATTTCAATCCTGATAAAACAAGACTCGGAAATGAGGAAATATCTAGGTTTTCAATTCAGAGCTTGTCTTCTTCTTCTTCATGTCTATTTAGATACATTTTTTTTTGTTTTTTTCTTTTCCAAATAAAAAATCGTCACAATGGGATTTCAGTAGAAAGCTTTTGCAGGTTTCAAAGACTCTAAGAAAGTCTTATATATATATATCTAGTATTTTTTTTTTTTCAAGTCTCCATTTACGACAATCAAGGGAGTCATCAGGCTGCATAGACTCCCCTGTTTTTTATTACAAAACCAAAGAACGAAAAAAAAGACATTCTCTTTTATACCAATCTGTGGTCTTCCTCAGTTGTATAAAAAATATAGAAACGATTATAACATTTGGTGTTTTTTATTGTTAACCACAACAAATGAAAATTTTGGACATATTCTTTTGACAACTTCCATGATTCTATAAATCAGAGAATAGACCTATAATTAAAGGTTAATTTTTTGGGAATATAATATCATGCTCTTTTTGGATATTTTGTCGGAAAATAACAAGTTCTTTTTTTTATTTGAAGGAAAACTTAAATGTGAATCAAAAAACGAGTTTGAGACTCGCACGAATTATGGATATTTCAATTTCAGGCCAATCCCAGAAAAATATGCTGTCCCTTATATATAATAAAAAATGTGCTTTAAGTCAATTTAGAGCCATTATAGAGATTCGCGGTTAATGAGAATGCAAATGAACATTTCTCTCCCTCTCTTGAAAATGCGCTTCAAAGTAATAAGGTGTGTAAAAATTCTTTTATTTTTATTTACTTGAAAGCAAGCAACCCATGAATGGATTTTTTATTAATTTCTCCAGAACGCTACTAGAGTGATGAATCATGCCTACTTGTTTGATAATTACTAGAAAAAATAAGAAGAGCGAACATATTGTTCCCTTTTAGAATTAGTTGGGTTGCCTACCTTCCAGAAAAGAAATTAATCCGAAAAATTAAAAATAGTACTTTAGACTTAATATTACTTTCTCTTATCCTATATTTTTTATTTAGTTTTGTAGAATTTTTTAGAGCCTTTAATTATAACAATAAAAAGTAAAAAAATAGGTAACGAAGTTGCAAAATTCTCCCGCTCTTAATTGGATAGTTATATAGAGAGAGTTTTGCAGCTTCGTTGTTAATTTTATTATTTATATAATTAAATTAAATACTTTTTTTTCTTCTTTATTTAAGCTCTTTTTCGGCATCTAAAGCCATCTGGACCCCACCCCTATTTATTTCAAATGATTGATATCCAATTCAAATGAAATAAATTTTTCTCGCTTGGGACGGAAAGCGAACCCGGGACCTTAGGCCCGAGAAGCTAATATCTTCTCTCAGAGCCACGGGCTAAATA
>JAKCPI010016527.1:0-21624 GCA_023213315.1 Euborellia annulipes | reverse complement strand
ATATATATGACATATGGTATGGAATGGTGTCATATGGTGGTTTTGATCAAAATAGACCAAACTAATGTGGTACTTTATTTGAAACCCTTCGCGAATTAATGTAATTTCAAAAGACTTCCCGATGGGCTAGAGGTGTGAAATGTAATACTTAAGAGTCATTTTTGATGACGCCACTATATGGTGGTTTTGATCAAAATAAGTCAAACTATTAATGTGGTACTTTATTTGAAGCGTCATAAAATAAGAGCCCTATTAACTATAGTTTTGAATTTTGATATTTACGAGTCATTTTTATATGATAATGAATAATTTTTCAATTGAACCAAATCAATACAGGCCAAACTAATGTAGTACTTTGTGTATTGATGATTTTAGATAAGACTAAAAGACTAAAAAGCTCAAATAAAAATAAAATAAAAAAAGATTTTTAAAAAATTGTTTTTATTTAAATTGAACTAAAAAGAGAGAAATAAGAGAGAAATAATTTGTTGTTCAACATTAAAATTTTTTAATATTTATGACTTAAAATAAAGCGTGGGGCGCGAGCCTCGGAATCACTTCGAAGCGCCCCCACGCTTTTGTTTTAAGTCATAAATATTAAAAAATTTTAACAAAACAATTAAATTATTTCTCTCTTATTTCTCTCTTTTTTAGTTCAATTTAAATAAAAGCATTTTTAAAAATCTTTTTTTTACTTTCTCTTACCTATGTATATATGTAATATATATATAGAGAGAAAGTATTAGATTCATGTCAAAAATTCGATGTCGAGATTTTGATGGATCTTCACGTTTTGAGGTCCCCTGAATCCAAAAAAGTGGTTTTCGCGACATGGTCTGTCTGTGGGTGGGTGGGTGGGTGGGTGTGGGTGGGTGGGTGGGTGTGTCTGTGTTCAATTTTAAGCATGAAGGAATTGAGCTACGAGGTTGAAATTTTATATTTAACTTAAACACCCCCGGGACCGGAAGAAATAAGCTTTTAATCCAAAATCGGCCAAAGATTACTAGTACTTTACTGATGTACTTTTTCAGTTTTTTCGATTTTCTCAAAATTTGCTCCAACGATTTTTTTTAAATTCAAAAATCAATTATTTTTTAGATGCTCTTTAAAATGTATATTCTCATTTTGCGATTGAAATCTTCTGAAGACCACTTTACTCTTGTATTTCATAGGAAGATAGGAGAAATGGTTGCCATGGTAACAAAATATAAATATTTTCCCATACTTATAAATTTTACATCTGAATTCAAATGTTCCGTACTGTCGGGAACTAAATATATGTCGACACAAAAAATCTGGTGTGACAAGCACAGTACACAACTTTCGATTACCGAAGGTAAGAGAAAGTTGTGTGCTATTGCGCCAGTCACACCAGTTTTATTTTTTATTTTTTTTCATGCATGCTTTAACATTTTTTTTTTTTTTTTAAGAAAAAAGTATGTTTTGAATATTTTTGTATATTTGCTTTTAAAGTCTAAATTTATGTGACAAAAAATAAAAATTATTTTCAATCTTTCGTGCTTTACAAAGTAGAAATGTAAAGATCAACATTTCAACCTCAATTTGTCCCATATTTCTTCTTCTAAATATGCGCCTGTTACTTCAAAGATCATTTTCAAGAACGTCTTCTCAGATAAACGCATGTCCTTAAACGAAGAAAATTTAAAAAAATTGGTTGTTATAAAAAAAAAAAAGATAAATATAAATGCGACTCAATATGTGATACATATTTTTACGATTTTTTTTTTTCATCATTGTACATATTTGGTCATTTTATAGTGCATGCATATTTTAAGGTTTGATTGTGCATCCACATCCGGACTCTAATGATGACTAAAGCCTTAAGCTAATAGAAAGGTGAAGAGCCTCTCACTCTAAAAATATTAAGGTTTTTGTCTTAATTTGAGGGTTCTGGTGTTGAATGACTGCGGAACTGATCTGTGTTCGAATCATGGCTCTGCAGATATTTTTATTAAAAAAAAATACTTAAGTATTGTCTAGATTAGATCATTGGATCCTAAAATCCACAGTATTTACGAAAGAAATCAGCTCAGATACCGATACAAAATTCAGAGAATATTAAAGCATAAGTAGTGAATGAATGAGCTTGAAGGAAAAAAAAGAAGAGGAAATTCAAATCAGAAATGTCACTAACACCTATTGTGAATCCCACGTATCAAAAAAGATGAGATCATCAAGTTTGCGGGATTACTTCGAAGAAAATAAATTAAGAAATCAACAAGTAGTACGGTTAGAAGAGTTATTCCTATCTTTTTTTTTACTTTCTATATTCTATATAAGGTATATCAGCAGGGGCGCCGGAACGAATTTGAATCAGGGGGGGGCAAAAAATTTTTTTTAGAAAATTAAAATAATTTAATATGTTTAAATAGTATAAAACAAAAACAAATCTACTATAAAACTTTAAAAATTTTAAATAAAATCACAATTTTAATAAAATTAAAATTTTAAAAAATTTGGTAGTGATTTTTTCAAAAATTTTTGGAAAAAATTTGGAAAAATCTGGTGTGACTGGCGCACAGCACACAACTTTCTCTTACCTTCGGTAATCGAAAGTTGTGTACTGTGCTTGTCACACCAGATTTTTCGTGTCGACATATATTTAGTTTCCGACAGTAGGGTACAATTGAATTCAAGATGTAAAATTTATAAGTATGGGAAAATATTTATATTTTGTTACCATGGCAACCATTTCTCCTATCTTTTCTATGGAGTACAAGAGTAAAGTGGTCTTCAGAAGATTTCAATCCCAAAATGAGAATATACATTTTAAAGAGCATCTAAAAAATAATTGATTTTTGAATTTAAAAAAAAATCGTTGGAGCAAATTTTGAGAAAATCGAAAAAAACTGAAAAAGTACATCAGTAAAGTACTAGTACTCTTTGGCCGATTTTGATTAAAAGCTTATTTTTCCGGTCCCGGGGGGTGTTTAACTTAAATATAAAATTTCAACCTCATAGCTCAATTCCTTCATGCTTAAAATTGAACACACACACACCCACCCCCCCCACACCCACCCACCCACCCACCCACCCACCCACCCACAGACAGACCATGTCGCGAAAACCACTTTTTTGGATTCAGGGGACCTCAAAACGTGAAGATCCATCAAAATCTCGACATCGAATTTTTGACATGAATCCAATACTTTCTCTCTATATATATATTACATATATACATAGGTAAGAGAAAGTAAAAAAATGAATTTCTTACTCTTTTAATTTAGAAGATTTTATTTTTCAAAAGTAAAAATATATCATTTTTAATAATAAATGAAATAAAAGAAGAAATTTTGCCCCCCCTCTGCCCCCCTGTAGGATGCCAGGGGGGGGCAATGTACCCTTGCCCCCCCCAGTTCCGGCGCCTATGTATATCAGTATATTTTTCCGTGAAAATTGTTTGAAGTACACTTTACTGATATACTTTTTCCAATTCATTTTCCGGCTCTTGCTTTCAGCCAAAGTTAAATCCCCATGGGTATTTGCATATTTATTTCGAATCAAAAGAGGGTTCCCTTTAACATTTTACACATTTAAAAAAAATTTTTTCCAATTCTTATGAAATTGTATTTATTTAGGATTCTCTATTGTGTATAAAATCTCCAAATATGAGATTAAAATTTTGAAAAATAAGCATAGTTTATTTTAAGCAGTCAACATTTAAAATGCACAGAGCCTATGGAAATTTTGAACCAATTGATTTTTTTACTTTTTACTTATAGTCCAAGAGCTAGCTAGCGACAAAAATGGACAAGAGTTTTCTGAAGGCTAATATTTTCAGTATAAGTTGCATTTTAGTGATTGAAAGATACTCTAGAGTCAGCACTTTCCCTACTGGGGCTTTTGACAGGAATAAACCGGTAATGTTACGAGGAGATAGTTTTTTGCAAATATCTCGAAAAATATGCAGCTTTCCGCAAAAATGCATCTATACAAAAATAATTGAAATTAAATTACAAACAAAAATGATCTAGTACATAATCACGCTAAAGTGAACGGTTCAGGAGATATAGAGGTGTAAAATTTGTAATTCTAACAATGGTTGTCATGGTAACAAGATATAAATATTTCTCTATCTTGTCAGTGTCACCTTTCATATGAATTACAAATTTTACCCCTCTATATCTCCCGAACCGTTCACTTTAGCGTGATTATGTACTAGGCCATTTTTGTTTGTAATTTAATTCCGATTATTTTTGTATAGATAAATTTTTGCGGAAAACCTCATAGTTTTCGAGATATTTGCGAAAAACCATCTCCCCGTAACTTTACCGGCTTATTCCCGCTAAACGCCCCTGTACTAGAAGTGCTGACTTTAGAGTATCTTTCCATCACTAAAATGCAACCTATTCTGAAATGACTTCAGAAAGCTCTTGCCCAATTTTTGTCGCCAACTCTCGAACTATTATGAAATGCAAGTGGCCAAGTTTGAAACTAAGATGCAATGGGAAACTAAATATATCTCGACACATATCTGTGTCTAGCACGATGCACGACTTTCTCTTACCGAAGGGTAAGTGTCAAACCAGATTTTTATATACAAAATCTTCAACCAAAGGAATACTTTTTCAATATACCAAGAAAATTGTGCAATGATAAAAAAGAAAAATGGCAACTCATGAGTCTTAATTATAAATGAATTAAGTAAGTAGGTGGGGTGTCTTTTGTATATAGATATAAAAAAAAATGTGGGCGCAAAAATATATTTATGTGGGGGAGTCGAGAGAAGAGAAGAGGGGGAGAGAGAGAGAGCAAAAGGCCATAAGTCGGACAGCCCACCACATCACTCAACCATCAAGGACCAATTGCCCGAGGAACAAAGAGAAGACAAAGAATCACTTATAAATCTCTCCCTCTAAGGATCGGATGCTTTGCTTCTAATCTACTAGAAAACTTATCTGAGAGATAGCAAATCATCGATATATTAAACATGGAGTTAAAAAAAGAGTTTTTTCACATTTAATTAGCTATCTGAGGAAAGTTTTGCGCCTTAGTTAAGCCTTATAGGCCTACCGAACTTTAGAGTGACGTTCCACACGCTGATTCCTCGGGTTAATTTTAATCAAATAATAAATATGAGATTTAAATATTAATAAAATAAAAAATATTATTTTGTCTTTATTAAGAACTATCTGCATGATCCGCCTTTGGAGTATTTATAAATTTAGAGTAATTCAGGGGCGGATTAAAGGGGGGGCGAGGGGGCGATCGCCCCCCCCCCGAGAAGAAATTCACAATATTATAAAAACTAGTAATCTCAAGAAATTATGATTTCCGGGCTTTAATTTCAATAGAATTTGTTACCAATCAATTTAAATAAATAGGAAAGGGGTCTAAATGGCCATAGATGCCCACAAAGTCCTTAAATAAAAAAAAAATAAAAAAAAACCGCCCCCCCCCCGACAAAATTGCATTAATCCGCCACTGGAGTAATTTAATTATTGATAGGGCTAATTTGGCTCCAATTTATTTGAAATTTTCTCGCTTGGAACTGGAAGCGAACCCGGTAAAAAAAAAGCAATGAAAATCCGTCAATACTACCTACACCCACCAAGAGCGGATCCAGAGGAGTTTCTCGGTGGGGGGGGGGATATTGTGTGACTGATCGCACAGCACACTATTTTTTCTTAATTTCGGTAATGTAAAGGCTCATTCTGTACTTGTTTGCCAGAATATAAATACAAATCAAATTTTTATGCAAATGGTATCCAAATGGCTTAAATAAAATCATCGGACTGCCTGGGATCCGAACCCTCGGCCCTTGGTATACAAGGCAGGCGCGCTACCAACTACGCCAAGCCCGAGAGCTAAATAAAAGTTTATAAAAGTTCAAATTAAATTTCACAATTATTTAATAAGATTAATAATAAATTTTAATTTTTATATTTTTGTCATTTTAATTGAAATTTTTAAAATTCTACTAATAATTAATGGCTAATTGTTTGTTAAATTTTTCATTTAATTTAAAATGATATCCATAAGGGTCCTCGCTGGTGTAGTGAGCTAGGGTGTCGGCTTCTACAAAGAAGATCCCTGTTCAAACCCTGGGCGTGCGGGATTTTTCATTAAATAAAAATATTTATTTAATGTAAACAAATCCTCAAGCAGGCCCTGGATTGGAATATAGGATCTCACCACAAGAGCCCCCAGGCAACTCTACGAGGAGAGGGAGTTGCTGTGACATCCCGTCCTGTGGAAGGGACGTAAAGAAGGGTTCCCTCTCAGTGATGCATTCTTCGAAAGGAGTAGGCTACACACCGGTGCTGAGGGAGTCCCTCCTCAACAAGGACATCCTCCATAGCATAGAAGAGGTTGGATAAAAGGAGCCGGTTGGAACCAGAAATAAGGATTAGTTCACTAGCTAGAGACGAGAGCAGGAGGAGGAGTTACAGATAGGAAATAATGTAACTTCACGGGGTGCCGGTAGATGGCTACGGCCAGAACCCGGATGGTTTTGAGGTGTGTGTCTTCGTACACGAAAGCACCTCGGGTAAATAAACGGGGATCCCGATAGGAATTTCAAAAAAAAAAAAAAAAATGACATCCATTGAATAAAACATACATACAGACCGTTCGACCTTCGTTTCATGCTCTTTTGTGGAGAGGACCACCTAAGGAAGGATGGGAAATTGACTTTTTTTGTAATTATTATAATTAAGTATATAAAAAGTATTTAATCCATAAAGTCGTGAAAATAAGCTCATAAAGACTTTGTTGGTCCTGAAGGAATAAATTACATCAGAGCTGGTTGACCAACCACGTCGCGTCTCATGGTCAAGGCTGACGACCATGTCGCCTATCTCGAAAAATAAAATCTCCTTTATTTAACAACTCTTCATTCAGATAATTTAATTTAACTAGCAGCGAAGCCTGCGAAGGCGAGAGGGTTTCATTCCGCCGACCTTCTTTATCCTTTTTAACATTTCGTTTCGAAATTCCTACAGTCTGTAGAGAGAGAGATTACGATTTTAGCTCTTTTCGTTCTTGAGATATTTTGTTCACAGACAGACCATGTCGCGAAAACCACTTTTTTGGATTCAGGGGACCTCAAAACGTGTATATCCATCAAAATCTCGACATCGAATTTTTTGACATGAAACCAATACTTTCTCTCTCTATATATATTAACATATATATAGAGGTAAGAGAAAGTAAAAATTAATTATATAATAATTTTATAATTTTTCATTTGAGAGATTCAATTATATTTTATTACTAGTCGCCAACCCTGCCCTCGGCGGGCTTGGCGCTTAGCCAGACAGCTGCGCCCCCTGAACCCCCTTACTCGCCAATTTGGGATATTTAGGCGAGGCTACCGACTAGGTACTGCACAAAAGGGTCTATTTATGACTGTTTGAAGGTTCAGTCGTATGCGTGCTTTCTTCTTTTTTTTCAACTGCTGCGTAGCTCCTCCCACAGCCCCATGTCGTATACCTGGAAAGCTGGCCCACAGAGCAACTAGCTGCCTCTCTAATTTTGCAAAATATTTAAAAGATTCAAGTAGTCTTCACGAGATTGCGAATTGGTCACACTCGGCTTACGCATTCGTTCTTGTTTGAGAAGTCAGATCCACCGGCCTGTGGCGTGTGTGGAACCATCGAAACAGTGGAACACATTCTTAAAGACTGCACAAAGTATGACGAGCAAAGAAGGAATCTTCAAACAAATCTTAAAGAGACTTTAAAATCTAGAAGTGATCCAATTGAACTCTTTAAATTTTTAAAAGCAATTAATATATATGAGAAAATTTGAATGTTTTTTTTTTTTTATTTCTCTCTTTGTAAAAGGGCAAAAGGCCTTAGTTGCTGAAAAGCCTTTATTATATGTAAATAAATAAAAGATTCAAATTATTACTACGCTATTCCCAGAGCCATGTACTATAAGTATACTTAATTTCAAATGGATTAATAGAAAATTGTGGATTTCTATAGAAGATATATATACATATTCATACATACATTTTTCCCATTTCATTTTTACATAAATTTTTTAAAAGACCCAGTGCTTTTTGATGGGAGAATTTTTGAGCCTTCTTAAATGAGAATTTGAAAATTTTTCCTCTAATCTGCGTAACATCCTCTCTATAAGGGTGTCCTAAATATGGAGAAATTTTATAAAGTCCAAAACTTTGAATCCTCCATTTTTGGTCTCTAGAGGAATTCCTAAGAATGGCCATGAAGTCTTTGTGTGCGTGTGGTGTGTGTGTGTGTGTGTGTAGGTAGTCACCGCCACAAGGGCAAGCAAAAACGAACGACTTGACCTCTTTTGCATTTTATGTCCAGGGACAAAAATAGAAGTTTTTTTTTCTTTTTTTTTTTTAAATATAAATATATACCTACTTGACAAATTTACAAATATTAGAAGAATTTGATGAATTTTAATATCAATATTGATTAAGAAAAAAAAGAAGTAAATATTACATAGAATTTGATTGAAATAAAAAGGATCGGAATATCCTTCAATTAAAATTAAAATTTTTTTTATCTTAATAGGGTTTATTTAAGGGGCTACGGGAGCGAAGTGGTTACGCCTGTTTTTTCCGCTAAGATGGCGTTGTGTGTCATTAAAAGTATGTCCAAAAAATCAAGTAATTCAAAAATTTGCCAAGAGATGTCAGAATGGTAGCTAATAATATTTAATGCATTTGGTTGATTTTCATTTATCTTTTAACAATAAATACTTTATAAATGTTATTATATATTATGTATCTTTTATAAAAGCATAAAAATATATAAATATAGGCTAATACTATATCGGCTGTTAGACTAGCCTGCCATCTATTGCAAGAATGCTGAACTAATTTGACATTTGATTTTTAAATAAATCATCTAAGCCTATTTTAAACATTTCTTAATTAATATGTGATTAATAATAACAATAAATTCATTTTTAAATTTAAAAAAAATTAACGATTTTTGGGACAGATTGTTTTTTTGTATTTGCTTGATAATAAAAAAATTAATTACGATAATTTTTTAATAAGTCATTAAAAGAATTATAGCTCGATGTCCCAATAATCTCTTATGAATTTAATTCATTAAAAAAAAAAAACGCATTGAAAAATTCCTTATAATAGTCTATTTTTTTTTATGTACGTTTAAACGTCGCTCCTGAACCCCCTTAAGCATAAGGCCTTAGTTTCAGTTACTGGATAAAATAACTTGTAAAACAAGCGCAGCGAAATATCGGATGGGTGATCCCGAGGAATCAGTATGTAGAACGTCAATTAAAAAAAAATATTGTTCCTATTTAGAACTATATTTAAAAAAAAAAACAAGTCATTCATTTTATACTACTCACAGATTTTACCTAAAATTCATTGGGATGACGTCATTGAACAAGAAATTTTGTTCACAAGAGAGATTTCTAGAAAGCATTTCATAAAAAAAAAAAAAAAATTGAACATTTCGAATTCTAATATTTTGCTAAAAACTACACAAAAAATCTGGTGTACTAAAGCGCACAGAACACAACTTTAAATTATCGAAATGTGATGAGTCACCAGATTTTTTCTTATGCACAAAAAATTTTAAATAAATATTTTTAATTACATATTAATACTTTAAAATCTTTAAATGGCCTCAGTAGTCGAAAGGGCAAAATTAAAAAAGAAAAATAATTTTTAAAACATGAAATTTGTCATTTCTTTTTTTTTTTTGAAACCTCTTAAATTTCATATTAGTTCACAATTTTGGACGCCATATTATTAAAAGAAAATCTGGTGTGACTGTCGCACAGCACACAACTTTCTCTTACCTTCGGTAATCGAAAGTTGTGTTCTGTGCTTGTCACACCAGATTTTTCGTGTCGACATATATTTAGTTTCCGCCGATATATTAAAATTCAAGATGTAAAATTTATAAGTATGGGAAAATATTTATATTTTGTTACCATGGCAACCATTTCTCCTATCTTTTCTATGAAGCACAAGAGTAAAGTGTGCTTCAAACAATTTTGAGGGCAAAACGAGAATATACATTTGAAAGAGCATCTAAAAAATAATTGATTTTTGAATTTTAATCAAAATCGTTAGAGTTAATTTTGAGAAAATCGAAAAAAACTGAAAAAGTACATCAGTAAAGTACTAGTAGTCTTTGGCCGATTTTGATTAAAAGCTTATTTTTCCGGTCCCGGGGGCTGCCTAACTTAAATATAAAATTTCAACTTCCTAGCTCAATTCCTTCATGCTTAAAATTGAACACACACACACACACAGACACACAGACAGACACACAGACAGACAGACCATGTCGCGAAAATCACTTTTTTGGATTCAGGGGACCTCAAAACGTAAAGATCCATCAAAATCTCGACATCGAATTTTTGACATGAAACCAATACTTTCTCTCTATATATATATTACATATATACATAGGTAAGAGAAAGTAAAAAATCAGGTGTGACTGGTCTTACCTTCGTTAATCGAAAGTTGTGTTCTGTGCTTGTCACACCAGATTTTTTTGTGTCGAGATATATTAATATAATTAAATCTCTCAAATGAAAAATTAAAAATTTGTTAATTAAATTTTTCTTTCTTTTAATTGATTATCATAAATATATCTGAGTTTGTTGTCCCATTTGGGGATTTCTTTTGAAAAGAATGAATTACATAATAAAAACATTCCTTGGTAGTAGGCTTAAATAAATCAAACACCAGTTTGATTAGATCCACTTGTGATGACATGTGAGTGACGTAATACTGTAATCCTCAGATCCCAGATAGCACAGTACGTCTTATGTACGTACATAAGACGAATTGTGCGTCTTATGTACGTACATAAGACGTACTGTGCTATCTGGGATTATCCAGAACAGACATTAATCCCGTTGTTTCGCCATTTAACGGTCCTTTTCGGAAACTAATGCAAGATTTAAACAATGAATTCTCATCTTTTTTTTTCAATAAGAGCCCCTCTGCTTGCAAACGGGGAATCCGGTAAAAGGGAAGTGAAAAATGTATTGTGGGTTGCCACCCGTAGTTTATAATCAAATATTGTACTTTATTTCGGGTAATTGTACTCTATTCTCTAAGAGAACAATAAAGTTCGCAAAAATACTTTATTTTGCATTATTTGATTTTTCTGAGATTCAAAAAAGTTTTGTCGTAAGCATTTTTGGAATTTTCTAATGGGAGCAAGTATTTAATAAGATGTAGTAGAAGGATAATAAAAACTAACAACTCAACTAACCAGCTATATTAAAAAAACCTTCAATATTAAATAGTTAATAAGACTGATGATAATTAGGAATCGACCGAATATTCGGTTTCGGCCAAAAATCCTGGCTTCTGTTTCAGCCAAAAAACTAGCCGAAACCAGAGACTGAAAAGATGGTATAAGACTTGCACGTATAATAAAAAACAAAAAAGATAAAATGATTTCCACGAGAGGTGAAAAAAAATTACCCGCAGGGCGGGAAATTTTGGTCCCGGTTTCGCAAAAACAAAATTTTTCGCAGGGCGGAGCGGAAAAAAATTTAGTTTCTTTAAAAAAAAAAAAAATTTTGAGTTAAGCCCCCCCTCCCCCAAAAAATTTCTATATACGCCCCTGAAAGGAAACACATATTTCGGTTTGGGCAGAAATTAAGAGGCCGAAATTCGGTTTCGGTTTTTCAGCTTCCACTGGACCAAATCTTTCAAAACTCAACTATAATAGACGTACGTATATGGCCAGTTCTTGGCCAAATTTCATAACAATCAGTTAAATAGAAGAGGATTTATTGGGTATAAGACGATCAAGACACGTCATTTTATTAATCTTTTTTTTTTCCCCATTCACACTCACACCCACACTCTCATACACACCAACTGCCTGGGATCCGAGCCCTCGACCCTTGGATACAAGGCAGGCGCGCTACCCCACTACGCCAAGCTCGAGGGCTCTTTGTTTTCATTTAATGAAAATAATAATTTAAAAATCTGGTGTGACTGTCGCACAGCACACAACTTTCTCTAATCCCAACATAAAAAATATGTTGCAAAACTTTCCCACTCTTCGAAATCCTAGCTATTGTTAACCCTAAGGCTAAGGACCGGTAACTTCAGTTCTAATTAACTAGCTATCCATCGAATAAGACTTTCGAGTCTTTTCAAGTTCTAGTTAAGCTAATCATATGAATAAATAAAAGTCCAGATCATAGTTAACTAGCTAAGACCCAAAGTTCTGTCTAAGGGGTGAAATTAGAAACACAAGCATTATATATTTATTTTTTTAATTTTTGTTAAAAAATTTTAATTTTTAAAAATGTCGTTACTAACTTCAGAAAACTTCAGATAGCTAATGATACGTGAAAAAAAACTCATTTGTTAACTCTTAATATATCGATGATTTCCTATCGGTTTTGGTAGTTGACTAGAAGCGAAGCAACCGACCCTAAGTAGTTGTGATTAAGCATACACGAATGACATCTTAGAAATTCCCAAACGCCTTAAAAGAAAGAGAGACTCGGACCCCCTGAGTAAAAGAAAAGATTAAAAAGAAAGAGAGACTTGATTTATGTGTCACCCAACACACACACACACGAGATAGAGAGGGAATTTTGTAATTTTTTTTTTTTTTCTGTCAAACTTTTATCACCATTGTTGTCAAATAAATTTCAAATTTATTATTATTATTTTTTTTTTATTTTTTGAATATCAAATATTCATGTGGATGACTCATATTGCGTTTTTTTTTATTCAAATAACCAATTGATGGTCAATGGCAGGGACTGGGAGGAATCAAATTGAAAACAATATTTGCCAAAAAAAAAAATCGCACAGCACACAACTTTTTCTTATCTTTGGTAAGAGAAAGTTGTGTACTGTGCTTGTCATACCACATTTTTTGTGTTGAGATATATTTAATTTCCGCCGATAAATTAGAATTCAAGATCTCGGGACTAGTCGGTCAATCATCAAAACCAATCAGCCATACCTCTCCAAAAACCAAAATTAAATTATATAATAATTTTTATTATTTTTCATTGAAGGTTGTTCGGAAAGTACCCCGTAAGTCATAATAGAATCTAATATTTTTTTTTAATAAAATGAAAAATTTGAATGCCAAAATTCCTTATTACAATTTAGTCGTGACCTATCAGAGTTTATAATTGTATTAAGTTAATAATTTAATTACCAAAAATAATAAATGAATGACTTTTGACTTGAGCAGTTTTTCACGTAATATAGAACTGGCAACATTGCATTCATCAGCTGTTTATTTTAAATCTTAAAAGCCTTCAATTTTATTTTATTTAATATATTACAATGATTAATGCAAATCAGTTTAAACACAATGGACGATTTGCGAGAAAAAATATCGTAAAATGGAAAAAAAAATGTAACTGACAGCGAGAAATGAATATTATTTTATGCGACGTTGCTAGACTGGTCTGAGTCTCGTGACTTCCTTATTTTTAAATTTAGCCTACTGTCATTTTTGAGAATTTTTTGACTTTCTTGTTAAAATATCTTTAAAAGATTTCTGCAGAAACTTTTGATTTTATTTTTAACGTATTCCTCGGAAGTGAATTGATAAAAAGTAAGTTTTTTTCCCCTATTCTTTTTAAAATTTAACCTTTTTTATTTTTTTTTTACTTTCTCTTACCTATGTATATATGTAATATATATATAGAGAGAAAGTATTGGATTCATGTCAAAAATTCGATGTCGAGATTTTGATGGATCTTCACGTTTTGAGGTCCCCTGAATCCAAAAAAGTGGTTTTCGCGACATGGTCTGTCTGTGTGTGGGTGGGTGTGTGTGTGTGTGTGTGTGTGTGTGTGTGTTGTTCAATTTTAAGCATGAAGGAATTGAGCTATGAGGTTGAAATTTTATATTTAAGTTAAACACCCCCTGGGACCGAAAAATAAGCTTTTAATCAAAATCGGCCAAAGAGTACTAGTACTTTACTGATGTACTTTTTCAGTTTTTTTCGATTTTCTCAAAATTTGCTCCAACGATTTTTTTTAAAATTCAAAAATCAATTATTTTTTAGATGCTCTATAAAATGTATATTCTCATTTTGCGATTGAAATCTTCTGAAGACCACTTTACTCTTGTACTTCATAGGAAAGATAGGAGAACCCATGGTTGCCATGGTAACAAAATATAAATATTTTCCCATACTTATAAATTTTACATCTTGAAAATCAAATGTACCGTACTGTCGGGAACTAAATACATGTCGACACAAAAAATCTGGTGGACAAGCACAGTACACAACTTTCGATTACCGAAGGTAAGAGAAAGTTGTGTGCTGTGCGCCAGTCACACCAGATTTTTGTTTTTGTATCTATTGCAGAGGTGGCTATATAATTCGATATGTGTGCGTTTCGTCGATATTCCCCATAGACTACATGTTAAATTTCAATTTTTTAAAAATTAATTACACGATAACCCTGCGTCAGATCTGCTTCAAAATTTTATTTTATACGTATGTGATAGTGATTAATAACATATTAAAAAATTAGCTTTTAATCTAACAAAGTGCTTTAATGTCCAAACAACCTATTATTAAAATTAATTGACTTTTTTCATAAGGAAATATTGAACTCAAATGCTTTTCAATGGGAAAAATTCTGAATTTTCAGCCTTCCCATATGGGGGTTTGGAGACACTATTATTTTACCTGCACACTAACAGAGTGGAAAATTTCATTTCACAATTACAACAGGAAGTTAGTCAAACAGTGCCTGACAGAGGGATGGACACCCTGCAATTATAAATTTTTTTTTTTCTCAAAAATAACGTAATTTCTTTGACCTTATCAAATATAGAAAATAATAAAATAAACAACATTTTTAAGTAAAGAAATGACATAATATTTTTGTTGTTTTTTCTATTAATACGCCCTTGAAGAGGATTAATCTCGACGCCACTTGATTAACTTTTTAGTATGATTACAGAAGAATGAAGAGGCAAAGCATAATTTATTTCTTTTTTTTTATGCAACCCAAGATACTGCATACTTTGAAGGCCAGGATGACCCAAGTGGTGGTGTAGTGACTGCATCGAGTTAGGAAATTAATAAAAATAATCATCTCATACATTCAAGTCTCAAGAATTTTCCTTAAAAAAAAAAATCTGGTGTGACTGGCGCACAGCACACAACTTTCTCTTACCTTCGGTAATCGAAAGTTGTGTACTGTGCTTTTCACACCAGATTTTTTGTGTCGACATGTATTTAGTTTCCAACAGTGCGGTACATTCGATTTTCAAGATGTAAAATTTATAAACATGGGAAAATATTTATATTTTGTTACCATGGCAACCATTTCTTCTATCTTTTCTATGGAGTACAAGAGTAAAGTGGTCTTCAGAAGATTTCAATCACAAAATAAGAATATACATTTTAAAGAGAATCTAAAAAATAATTGATTTATGAATTAAAAAAAAAAATTGTTGGAGCGAATTTAGGGAAAATCGAAAAAAAAAAAACTGAAAAAGTGAATCAGTAAAGTACTAGTACTCTCTGGTCGATCTTGTTCAAAAGCTTCGTGTCACGTCCCATGGGGGTGCCTAACTTAAATATAAAATTTCAACCTCCTAGCTCTTTTCGTTCTTGAGATATTTTGTTCACAGACAGACAGACACACAGACAGACCATGTCGCGAAAACCACTTTTTTGGACTCAGGGGACCTCAAAACGTGAATATCCATAAAAATCTCGACATTGAATTTTTGACATGAAACCAATACTTTCTCTCTCTATATATATTAACATATATATAGAGGTAAGAGAAAGTAAAAATTAGCTCGTCAAGGATGTTTGTACTATTTAAGGGTAGTTAAATATAAGGGGAAGTGAATTTTATTGGTGTAACGATGGCCTGGTGCAATGGACAGCACGCCTATGCCCCGGAAGGACTGGAGATCCTGGGTTCGATTCCCAGGGGCCATGGGATGTTTGGCCTCGCCAATAAAAAAAAACACTCACAGTCTTGTTAAATATTTAAAGGTATTTTGAAGTCACTAATTTCAAAGAGGTGAATTTTGTTATGACACTCGGGTATTTCTTATTTAGAATTTTTTTTGATTTTTAAAGATGGTGAAATTCAATTTTCTAGGAAAAGTACCCTGGTGCTCAAATTTCCATATGGGGAGTCTCAACAATTTCGTGAAAATTCAAAATTTAAAATGTAAAAAAATGTAAAAAAGGAAAAAATCTGGTGTGACAAGCACAGAACACATCTTTTCATTACCGAAGGTAAGAAAAAGCCCTATGCTGTGCGATCAGTAACACAAATTTTTTTTTCAAATAATGCCTTGGATTATTTGACCAATAGCAGAGCAGCATTGATGTCACGTGACACTATTGTTTCGTTTGTTCGACACTAGTTGCCGGCGTCGCCACCTTCAGTATGAGCTCCACGGTCAGTGAAGAAGCCTCCAAAAGAAATCCTCTCCGCTCCCGCCGCCTGATTAACAAGCACCCAAGGATGATGCATTCTCGACAACTGATCCACGATGTCTTTTCTCCACGATTATTTCCATTTTAAAAACGCCGACCTTATCTTCACCTTCCTAGGTATTTATTTTTTCCTTTTTAATCCTTTTCATTTTTTTATTACATAATCGTTAAAAGACGGACTCTTAATGAAAATTATTTTATTATTAATTATTTTGATCGTTTTATAAGTATTCTCATCTGTATCCAAAATAAAAAAAATAATATCAAATTAAAAAGATAATTTAACATGAGTGTGAGTAAATAGATAATTTTTTTTTCATCAAAAATTGATGGAGATGATTCTAGAAGCCTCTGCATATGAGAGTGTGGGGATAAGAGTCAATGAATATAACTATGGTGTTTTCGTTCTCTTTCTCGGTGCAAAAGTAGCGCTCTACTTTATCTCTTTCTCGGCCATTCATGTGTTGTTGGTTGAGTGTCGTTCGATTTGTTCATCTTCAGAGATTTATATTTGTTTTGTATTATTAGATTTATTTTTATTCGTTTTTACATGCCTAGTTAATTTTATATTTTAAACAATATTAGGTGAGATTTTTTAATTTATTATTCTTATTTTATTTTTAATGCCTAATTACATCTAAAAAAAATTTCTATATTTTCTTCTAAATTTTTATGGATTTAAAATAGGATTGGAATTATATAAATTAAAAACCTATATTTATGATCCCATACATGGGCGTACCCAGCGAGGGGGCAGGGGGGCAGCTGCCCCCCCCTAGAAGCAACAAAAAAAAAAATTAAATGTTTATAAAGTGATGAAACGAAACAAAATTGGTGGTTGGCGACGGGGAATGATTCTTTTTGTTAGGACTCGAGGGTTTTTAGGCCTTTAATTCGAAGGCTTTACCCCTCTATATAAAAAATAGCTATGTCACAATCTGGACGACCATGATCTGCCCCCCTGACGACCATGATCTGACCATGCCCCCCCCTAGATTTGATCCTGGGTACGCCCATGATCCCATAAGTATATTATAAAATCTGGTGTGATTGACCGCACGGCACACAATTTTCTCTTTTGGTTTTCGAAACGCTATCGTTATAATAAACAAACAAAATATTTCAATTTTACTCAAAAGTCTATAAGATTAAGATTAAAATATGAAGTTTTTCTGAAAATCGAAACGAAACTTAAGACTACGAGAACTTACTTGTTAGTTGGGAACAAGGGCGGATCCAGAGGTGTTTCTCGGGGGGGTAATCTGGTGTGACTCGTCGCACAGCACACTATTTTTTTTTAATTCGGTAATTTAAAAGCGCATTCTGTACTTGTTTGCCAGAATATAAATACACATCAAATTTTTAAGTATTAATTTTAAAAATTTTACATTAAAAATAAATTTTTTTGCGAAAAAAGGTATTTTTTTCGAATCTCGGGGGGTTGGGGGGTAATTACCCCTTTACCCCCCCCCTGTATCCGCCCTTGGTTGGGAACTCATCAAATTCAGTCAAGGGCGGATACAAGGGGGGGGGGTAAAGGAGGCTATTTAATAAGGGTTTCGAATTTTGGGGAAAAAATGAATCGAAGGGAGCGAATTTTTGAGAAAATTTCCCATGTTTATAAATCTTACATCTTGAAAATGTACATACTGCTAGTTTAAATGAATAGTCTGTCTGTCCGTCTGTTATATATCATTTATTAATTTAAAAAAAAAAAAAAATGACAAATGACCCTTTTATTTAAAAATATAATAATAAAAATATTTATTTATAAAAATTTTTATGCATAAGAAAAAATCTGGTGTGTGTGTGTGACACATCACACAACTTCCTCTTATTCTCGATAATTGAAAGTTGTATTCTGTGTTTATCACGTTTTTTTTTTCATATAGTTTTTTGCAGAATATTAGAATTTGAAATTTTCAATTTTTTTTTTTTTTTAAAGTGAAACTTCTTTACACCCTGCAAATTCATCAATGAAATACTGACCACCTTTCCAGTCTTGTTCGCAAACTTGCTTGGACAATGACTTCACGTCATCCGAGTGAATTTTACTTAAAATTTGTATGTAGTACCTACAGGGCCGGCGCAAGCTATTCTGCCGCCCTAGGTAAGATATTTTTTTTGCGCCCCCCCCAAAAAAAAAAAAAAAACTTTAAAAATTTAATTTGCCGCCCCTCCTTAAAGTTTTCCCTGATCTCAAAATTTTTTTTTTTCGCGGAATCAAAATTTTTTTCCCGGTGTGCCGCCCGCGGAACATTTTCTCTTGCGCGGAACCTAAATTTTTTCCCGTCCCTATAAAATAATTTATTTTTCGGGTGCCGCTTGCGGAACCAAAATTTTTTTTTTATTTTTTCCCTTTTGCCGCCCTCTCCAGGTTGCCGCCCTAGGCGGCCGCCTAGTTTGCCTAGTGGACGCGCCGCCCCTGAGTACCTATAATATGAATCTTTTTTTTTTTATCAACAAAATTAAACTCATCCTCTTTTTTTCCGTGTGAAACTAAAAAAAAAAAAAAAAAAAAAAAACGTGCTGATATTATATTACAAATTATCCTTTAATATGAAAATATTATTTTTATGCATAAGAAAAAATCTGGTGTGTGTGTGGCACATCACACAACTTCCTCTAATTCTCTATAAAGTTGTGTGCTTAGCACATCCTTTTTTGTGAATATTAGAATTCAAAATTTTCAATTGTTTTTTTTTTTTTTTTTTTTGAAGTGAAACTTCTTTACACCCTGCAAATTCAATCAAATGATATGCTGACCACCTTTCAAGCAAACTTTCTTGGACAATGACGTCACGTCATCCGAATGAAATTTGTATATAGTATAAAATGAATACTTTTTTTTTTTATCGACAGAGGAACAAAATTAAATCCATCCTCTTTTTTTTCCGTGTGAGACTAAAAAAAAAAAAAACGTGTTAACATTATAATAATTCGTCATTCTTTTGCAAGGTCATAAAAAAAAAAAAAAAATTGAATGATGTCTGTCTGTGTGTCCTTCACCCTGATTAACAAAACAAATTCTTTCTAAATAGTCTTTTAAAATTAATTGATTAAGAGGTGATGGTCCATCTGACTGACATCATGCTGCACATGATGATGAGTTCATCCCTCTCTTTATTTATTTTTTTTTTTTTTACCTCCTCCTTGACACATCATATATTTTTTTTACAAATGATTTCACCTGGTCACATCACTTTTCCTTTTTTTTTTTGCTTAACAAATTCCTTTTTATCTTTTATTGCAAACAAATCCCTTTTTTTTTTGCTGTAAGGGTCTTTTTGAATTTAACAGAAACCTCTCTCAAAGAATGCAAAAAAAAAATTCTGGTGTGACCCCACACACATCGTTTCTCTATTTTTTACTTTCTATTTAGGACCCTGTTACGCAATTGTGTGTCAAGCGCCAGGTACCGAGATTTGAGAAAATTAACATTAAAGTTTTTCTGATTTAAATTGTTTTGATTAGATTATATATCATTTTTTTTTTTGTCAATTGTGCAAGTAAATACTGTAATTCTGGCAGATATTCATAAATTATCTCTAAAAATACGACTAATTTAGAGAATAAACAAAAATTATTATTGCAAAATTCTATAACAGTCCCAATTATATTTGCAAAAATGCTTCAAAGTCTCTTGACTCATGATTGCAAATTAATCTATGCACTATTTATATTAATAAAATAATTTTAGGTTTATAATTCAAAAATTAAAACCGAGATATTATTCAAGTTCTTTTATGGTTATATTTAATACTAGTAGCATAGAAACTTTTTATCAAATTACATTAATCAATTTTAAATAGTATTAATATATTAAAATTAAATACAAAGTATTAACAAAATTTTCTCATCAATTAATTTCTGAATAATAACATGGAAACCGGAAATCAAAGTTATAATAATAAAATCGACTTAATATGAAATACTTGTATTAAATTTCAACAACTAGAATATAATAGTGTATATAAATTTGAAATATAAATTAAATACTACTAAACAATATTTAGGGAGAGAGGGGTAATGGCGCTCACTGGGTAATGGCGCTCACCCCTGTAACTCTGTCAAAATAAAACTTAGAAAATCGCCACGGAGCGTGAAATGCAAGGGGAGGGGGTCTCTAACAGGCAACAATGCAAAAGGACAGTCAGCTTGCGTCATGTGACCGTGAAGTGAGTTTCTTCTGTTTGTGGCCGCACTGATCTAATTTTCGGTGTCGTGTTTTTTTGTCGATAAGTCCAAAATTTTAATGCTTATTAAATTTTTAATTTTACTTCTCTGACAATAAAACTATTCTATTCTGTGATAATGTAATCAATTTTCAACAATTGCAAATGATTTTTTTTTATTTCAAATTAATTATAAAACTACCGTTTGGGGTAATACCGCTCATCTGAGCGCCATTATCCCTTAGAAAGTTTTTCAGACTGTGAAGATGAAGAGCAGCTTTGTGTCGATGACAGTGATGATGAATTGAATGTGGATGATGAAAATTATAACAAAAGTATTATTTGCGAAGAAATTGGAAAAAAATAACGAGTTGTGGTATTGCTGCGCCATCTGTGGAATGTGGGCTCATGCTATGTGTTCAGTGTGGAATTCGCCAGATGGATATATCTGTGATTTAAGTGTCCAAAAATAAAATATTTCTATTTCTAATTTGTGTTACCCCTCTAATAATAGCAATTAGTTTATATTATAATTATAATAATTGAAGTTGATTTCACATCGAGACTTTACTCTATTTGTTATATTGAAAAAGGCTAATCTTACGTCCAAATGGGAATAATTTGATGCTAATTTGTGATTGTAGATTACTTTTATTGTATAAGATTGATCTCATAAATATTTCTTTAATTAAAATGTATCTTACATGTTATATTCCAAAAAAACATGTTTGAGCGTTATTACCCCATGCCCTGAGCGGCATTACCCAAAGCCAGGGGCAATGCCGCTCAAACATGTTTTTTTAATATTGGTTCACTACTACTAGTAGGTCAAAGATATATGCTTTTGGTGTTAAATTGTTGATTACTCGATAATTAAAGACTTTATTACCCATCTTAATTTGAATTTATAATAAATGATTTAAAAGATACACCATGTTTTCCTTAAGTGAGCGCCATTCCCCTCTCTCCCCTATACTGGTGTTCATAATTGATACTTAAACGCAGCAATTAATATCTCAAACGTATAGTTGTTTAAG
>JAKCPI010016525.1:0-55917 GCA_023213315.1 Euborellia annulipes | reverse complement strand
AATATATCCTAATTAATTTCGAATTTTTTTTTTATTTAAGGTCTTTTTCGGCATCTAAGGCCCCATCCCTATTTATTTCAAATGATTTGTAGTCAATTCAAAAGAAATTCATTTTTTCTCGCTTGAGACGGGAAGCGAACCTGGGACCCTGGCACGATAATTTCGAATTAATAATATGTAATAAATATTGAGAAAGTATTGGGATCATATCAAAAATTCGATGTCGAGATTTTGATGGAAATGCATGTTGACATGTTGATATTGAGTCCAAAGAATTGGGTCATGCAACAAATTGGTCTGCGTTGAACAAAATCGGTCAAAAAGTACTAATACTTTACTGATGTAGTACTTTTTCAGTTTTTTCGATTTTCACAAAATTGACTCTAACGATGTTGATTAAACTACTGTATTTTTTAGATGATCTTTAAAAAGTATATCTGTAAAATTTTTCGTGTATTTTTCAAATACATTTTTCGACTTTTTTTTCAAAGAGCCAATGTTAATGATAAACTTTACGGTCTATTTTGCGTGGTACACAGAATTAAATGAATACCTTCGTACAGAAACAATATTGGTTTATTTATTCGTTAATTTTTCTTACAACAATACTATGTCAATATAAACATTCACCTTTTTTTTTTTTTTTTTATTAAAAAACACTCACACTTTTTTCTCATTCACACTCACATTCACCCACACATACACACAGTCTTTTCGGCAACTCAGGCCATATAAGACTTTTATGATAACCGTTATTAATTAATAATATAAATATTGGGGGTCCAGGCATTTCAATTTAAGCCAGTTGGTATCCAAATGGCTTAAATAAAATTATCGGACTGCCTGGGGTCCGAACCCGCGACTTTTGGTATACGAGGTTAGCACGCTAACCTCTACACCAAACCCCGAGGGCAACATTCACCTTGTCAATATAAGCATTCCCCGTCACCATAGATACCCTGACACACACAGACACACTCATTCACTCACACCTACCCATACACACAGTTAAATCCCTTTGGGGATTTTCATATAAATATCGATTCCCCTTTGGAACATTTGACGCATTTAAAAAATTTTTTCCAATTTTTATGAAATTTTGTATTTATTTAGGATTATCCAAATATGAGATTACAATTTTAAAAAATAACCATAGTTTATTTAAAGCAGAGCCTATGGAAATTTTGAATCAATTGAAAGGCAAGTGGTCAAGTTTGGAAATAAGGTGCTCTGGGAAAGTAAATATATCTCGACACAAAAAATCCGGTGCGACAGCACAGTGTTGTGTTTTAAGTGCTGTGTTTTAAGCCACAAATATTAAGGGTTCTCTTTCCAACCAAATCCATGAAATACTTAGCTTAGCCATTCATCCAATAAATCAAATTGTTAAAAAAAGAAATTATTAATGTTTTAGGGGGGATTTCAAAATTCTGTTTTGCACTTCAATAGAAGTACCACTTCCGAATGGTGGGTGACATATGATGTCTTAAAATGAAACACATATTGAATATATTATTGGATTAGTCAAGCAGTCGTGTCATCACACTTATTATTTCAAGAAATTTGATAAGTTTTTTTTACTATTGTTTTTTAAGAACCGTTAGTATACTAGTAATTAGCAAATGCCAAAAATAAACCAATTAGCCAACACTGATGGTTAACATTTTGAAGAGATGACTAGGTGAATCCCCAAACTATTTATATATAAACATAGATCTGACATAATTAATCTAAAGTATTTGCTTCAATAATTTATTTCCTGTTGATATAGATACTTTAGAGTCAGAGTTATGTATTTCCCTTAAGCCATTGACTCAGCCTTTGAATTTAAAAAAAAAAAAATAAAATAAAATAAAAAGTTTAACGTCAGAATATTGCATAGAGGAAAATCGTAGGTGGACGGTCTAGAAATAAACTTCCGGTGACATTGGCAAAAATTTTCTCACCATTTAAGGAATTCTTTACGTAAATTAAACAAAAATTCCGTCAAGATATTTTTTTTCTTATTATGTTCATAGATTTAAAATTAGAGGTGCAAACAGGATTTGCTTTCTTCTACTGGGCTATGACTTTTTTGGAGAACCCTCTGAATCCTTCAGTTTGTTGATTAATAATTTTTATTCTCTCATAAAATGTATAAAATTTGAAGAGACTTTCGCCTTAGGATTTTAAATGATTTTCCGAGAATTCGAATTTTGTGGCCTGTTACACTTTAGAATTAATGATAATTTTTTTTTTGCGGCAAGTGGGATTCGAACCTGAATTGAGTTACAATTTCAAATCTGTAATCCGTTTGTCCCCGCCTTCTTAGAGTGATAAACTTTAGTTATTTACAAGGTAAAGCTTTGAAAAAAGATGGAATTTTTTTCAATCAACGCTCAAATGGACTGTAAATAAGCCAGACAAGATATCGTTAAAGATTGGCCCGGCAACCTAGGATAAAGGAAGTCCATCCGCCACGAAGCGTAGAAGTCCTGGTTCGACTCCAGAGGCGCAATTTTTACCCATTCCAACACAAACTCATCTCTCTAATTTGTTATCTTAAATTATTTAATTAACCAAAGAGTCAAATGGTAATATGAAAAGGTTCACGCCTGGTAAGTAGGCTACCCAAAGTGAATGAAGAGAGGGTTATCTTTTGTAGTGACCTAGAAAATTCGCGTAATTATATATTATCAATTAATAAATTATCAATTTCTAAAGAATCATTTGGATAATGTATAAACAATTATGTCAGAAGTAAACAACAAAAGAGGAAAATACTATAAATAGATTCGAATATTTTCTAGATGATGAAGTGATGTTAACGAAAACGTAAATTTCTTTGATTTGAATGACTCAGAGACCTTTGGGTGAAGTCTGGCCACTTCTTAAAATGACTAATTCTCATTTTTTTTTACCTAATTTTTTTTTATTTGTCTCTTGTTAATGAACAAGCACCAACAGGTCTTCTTTTCTTAACACATGTTTTATATTAATTTTTTTTTTCTTCATTTAGAATCTCCATTACTCATTTAAAAAAAATTGCTAACTTATAAGAACGAAAAATTCCTCTGAAAATCAGTGTAACGGCATACAAATATAAAATATATTAGGTGGCTTTGTTCCAATATAGGATACAGCGCTAATTGATTTAAGAACAAATGGATTTGGATTTTTTCTAATTTACTAATCCAGATAATTTAGTTCGAATATCCTATTATGATGGAAACAGAAACACCCGCTAGCTATAATAATAACACTTATTCTTGGGCTTTATATACTGTAGTTTCTAATACTCATATTCAAAAAATTTTCAAAGAGAATTTAATTTAATTAATTTTCCTGAAGATAAGAATGATGATGATCGCTTGAACCGAAGCAAGAAAATATAACTTGTGTGGAATGTCTGGGGCTGAAAGCAGGGCGTCAGGTTTTTGCGGGGGGCAAGTCACTTCCAGATAAGTTAAAAACGTATTTTGATATTAATAATGTTATCATCTCTTAGTATTTAAAGCTTTCTCCCGCGGCAGGTGGATGTATACTGTGAGGTTTTTTATATTTTTTTTGTTTTATACATTTTTTTGTATCATTTTAATTTTCCAGGGGGGGGGCAAGTGCTGGTTGACCCCCCTCGGCCCCATCTAAGTATTGTTGAGGCAGAGTCAAAAAAACTTCAAGACTTTCGGCAGCCAAATTTATTTTATTATAACTAGGGCTTTCGCCCTATTTGCCTTTTTTAATTTATGGCTTAAAATTTAGGCCAATATGATATGTATACGTTTCATGAAATTCTGAATAAAATAAGAGGCATTTGTTAGAGCCTATAATGCCTATTTTGGCCGATTCTGGGTTTTTGGTGCCTATTTCATCTATTAATGCCTTTTTTAGTGCTTATTTTAAGTTGAAATAGCCAATTTCAATTTTTTACGAGCTATACATAGCCTAAATTTAAAATTTTTTTGAATTATCAAGAAAATATTTCAAGGGGGGGGGGGGGGTAAGGGGGTAATTACCCCCCCCGAGATTTGAAAAAAAAAAATACTTTTTTCAAAAAAAATTTATTTTTAATGTAAAATTTTAAAAATTAGTACTTAAAAATTTGATTTGTATTTGTATTCTGGCAAACAAGTACAGAATTACCTAAATTAAGAAAAAAATTGTGTGCGGTGCGACCAGTCACACCAAATTACCAAAATTAAGACATCAATTTTTTAAATTTTTTATATTATTTCTTAAATAATACCTTTTAAGTGCCTTTTTAAGTGCCTATTTTAATAATTTTTAGTGCTTAGATGCCTGCCTATTTTAAAGATTTTTAGTGCCTATAAATCCGAGCCCTAATTATAACCGAACCAAGAGCTGACGTTTCGGTAATAATGATAAATGTTTGCATCAAAATATTAAGCTCGGAAAATGGCCTAGGCAAGGGTCTGAAACGTCAGCTGCCAGCTTTAAAAAAATTCATTTGGCTGCCGAAAGTATTGAAGTTTTTTTTTTTTAATTCCGCCTCAGGAACAAAATATAATTTTTTATTCTGATCCCCTGAGTACCTACGGGAAGTCCCGCCTAACATTATATCCATATAAGCTTAATAATAATAACCAATGAGAATCTTAGAAATATTTTCCTCATATATTTTTGTATTTATTATTTAGCAATTGGCTACATTGAATATTAGCATTGAATTATTTCCTTCCAAACAAAAAATAGATTTTATTATTAATCTATATCATAAATGTTGAATACGGGGTCTGTTTTCTTTGCGGAACTTAAGCCCCAGGGTTTCGGACCTTGAATGGGAAACACTGCTCTAGGGCATATCGCCTGCTGAGAATCATAGTGGCGAAAGTCAATTCTTGAGTTAAGTCTACGAAACGTTGTTAAAACGTCTTCTCTTTTGGATGTTTTAATTAATATAGAATCTATAAAGAAATATGGAGGATTCTGACCTAATGAAGTTAAATAAATTTAAAGTAGATATTTAATTATTTCTAATTTTCCCTATTAAGGAAAGAAGAGTATGGAGTCAAAGAATTGCAATTGTCGCAATAAAAATGTTCTTCAATTAATTGAAATTATTCTCATGTTGAGGTTTTTCCCAAAATTCTATAGATAGATGAGTCTACTTTTTTAAATCCTTTCACCTATAGAATATTCCATGATATTGACCCATTTGGGTTTCTTGCCAAAAATTTCGTTTGATTTATTAAAATTAGATTGAAGTATTTCCCAGGTGAGTAATAAATAAAAAATATTAAAAACCTTTTGTTAAATAAATCATTTCGGCCGCCTGAAACTATCGATTCATAATGTGCGCTAGTCTATCTTGTATCTTCTATATATCGGGTATACAAAAATGAAATGGGAAAAACGAAAAACGAATGTATGTATGTATATGTTCTATAGAAATCCACAATTTTCAATGAATCTATTTGAAATCAATAATATATATATGGATGGATATTTTAATTTTTAATTTTAATTTAAAAATAATTAATTTTCAATTTTTAAAAAAACAAAACAAATTTACTGCCTCTTATATTGGGTTCAGGATCATTTTATTTAAAAATGAGAAGAATTTCTCCGAACAAAAAAAAATAATTTTTTTTGTGGAGTGTTGTTTTTTTTTTTTTGTTTTTCTTATCTCCTCTCTTTTTTTTTTTCTTTTTTCCTTTATAAATTTTATAATATTTTAAAAAAAAAAAGAAAGAAATATGTATTAAAATCAAAAATGATGTTGAGAGTTTGATAATATTAGTTCCCCTAAATCCATAAAAGAGGTTTTCGCGACATGGTCGGTCTGTGTGTGTGTGTGAACCAAATCTCTCAAGAACGAAAAGAATAGGAGGTTGAAATTTTATATTTAAGTTAGGCACCCTCCTGGGACGTGACAGGAAGCTTTTGAACAAAATCGACCAAAGAGTACTAGTACTTTACTGATGCACTTTTTCAGTTTTTTCCGATTTTCTCAAAATTTGCTCCAACGATTTTTTTTTAAATTCAAAAATCAATTATTTTTTAGATTCTTAATAAAATGTATATTCTCATTTTGCAATTGAAATCTCCTGAAGACCACTTTACTCTTGTACTCCATAGAAAAGATAGGAGAAATGGTTGCCATGGTAACAAAATATAAATATTTTCACATATAAATTTTACATCTTGAAAATCGAATATACCGTACTGTCGTGTAACTAAATACATGTCGACACAAAAAATCTGGTGGGACAAGCACAGAAGACAACTTTCGATTACCGAAGGTAAGAGAAAGTTGTGTGCTGTGCGCCAGTCACACCAGATTTTTTTTTATAACATTTGTTTATCTCAAAGATAAAATTATCCCTCACCTTTCCTTGTCTTACTAATTAAATTAAAAGAAAAAAAAATTTATCGTATAGTCAGGAATGTAATGATAAAATAAGAAAAGAAATATCAGCCTTAATTAGAGACTAGATGGTGATGTAAATATATGACATTATTATTGGCTTAATGTCCTTAGAAATGAAGCTTTTAATGAAAATATAAATAAATTTTCAGTAATGGTTTTCTGTTATCAATTTTTTTCTTACTATTTAATAATATCATTATTTATTACACGTTTAAAGTGCATCCGTTCCTGTGTATTTATCATGACTTTCTACCTTTGAAAATACCAGTTAAAAAAATTGATTATGAAAACTCTAGGGAAAAGTATTTTTAATCCCTACTAGCTGCGCATACCGCGTCTAAAGAGTTTTCTCTAGTACGAATATAAAAGTTCGAAGCGAGGTGAGAGTTTTATTTACATAGGGGCTCATTTCTTTAGCTTCTCACACCGAAATTTCTTATTTTATCAATTGAAATATACAAATATACAGACTTCTATAGTAATACTTGGAAAAAAATTCTATAGAGACGGGCGATGATGCAGTTAGTAGGCCTATAGTAATTAATATTAGAAATATATAATATAATAATTTGACCAATTTTTACTTTCTCTTACCTCTATTTATATGTTAATATATAGAGAGAAAGTATTGGATTCATGTCAAAAATTCGATGTCGAGATTTTGATGGATATACACGTTTTGAGGTCCCTTGAGTCGAAAAAAGTGGTTTTCGCGACATGGTCTGTCTGTGGGTGTGTGTTCAATTTTAAGCAAGAAGGAATTGAACTAGAAGGTTGAAATTTTATATTTAAGTTTTGTACCCTCCTGGACCGTGAAAATAAGCTTTTAATCAAAATCGGCCAAAGAGTACTAGTACTTTACTAATGTACTTTTTCAATTTTTTTGATTTTCTCAAAATTCGCTACAACGATTTTTTTTTAAATTCATAAATCAATTATTTTTTAGATGTTCTTTAAAATGTATATTCTCATTTTGCTATTGAAATCTTCTGAAGACCACTTTACTCTTGTACTTCATAGAAAAGAAAGGAGAAATGGTTGCCATAAATATTTAAGCTTGCTTCTCCCTCCCCCTCCCACCCCTGATATTGGATGATAGTAAGAGAAAAATAAATAAATGTTTTTTTTTCTATTTATACTTGTTAATAACTTATTTGAATAAAAATTCCAATGGAGACAATTAAGTGGATAATCCAAACATCTGTTGACTTATTTTTTGCTAGATTTTTGTTGTGTTAATAAAAAAAAAAAAAAAAAAAACAAGTGTATCCTCTCAAATTAAACTAAAATGAGGGATTCACATTTCATTTGAATTTTAGTTAATCACCAAAATAAAAAAATAATTAAAATTTTAGAACTATATATGGAAATTTACTATTAATAGAGTCGCATTCATCGGATTAATTAACTTGATAATTTACACTTCGAAAGTCATTAAACAACAAAATTCAAACAAATACAAAAAAGAATCTCCTCGTCCTATCCCTAATTAATATGAAAAATTGTTACCAATGGCGTCATTTAGAAGGAGAGGGGGCAGGGGCGGCATTTGCCCCCAATTGCTCTCATTTTTTAAAAATCTTATATTATTCTTAATAAAATATTTTAAAATATATCTACGAGAGGGTTCGGATACCGAGGATTTGGATACCAAATGGCTTAAATAAGAATGCCTGGACCCCAAATAAATACATATTATGAATACTAGTATCGTTTAAAGTCTTAAATGGCCTAAGTTGCCGAAAAGACTGTGTATGCGTGTGTGAATGAGAAAAAAGCCTGAGTGTTTTTTTTGGCTAAATTAGAGTACCTATTTGTAAATAAATTTTAAGAAAAAAAGTTCCCCCCCTCCCCAAAAAAAAGTTGATTTGACACCACTGATTGTTACATTGATTATTTGATAATGGCCTTTGGTTAAATGAGCTTTAATATTGATACATGTATTTTTGCTTATTTTAAATACCTTGGAAAATTTATTTTTCAAAAAATACAACTATAAACTCAATGATAATGACAAAGAACCGTTTCTCTAAAAGCTATTAAAGTATCAGGGAAAGTGTTCCATTTAACAAATAAATATCTTAATCACAACAGATCATAGATGGGGATTGCCTACCTACAGGCGTATTTGAAGTATTGATATTTTTCTTTTTTTGTTTTTATAGGTAAATCCAGGCTCGGAATCATATAAATGACCCCCCCCCCCCGTCCCCACCCCTCCACTTCCCAAAGGGCTTAAATATTCACTAAATATTTGGGATTCTTACTCAATAATATTAAAATTATAGCCTCATTATAATTTTGGAGACATAATATTGCATTTTTAAAGGTGAATGTGTTAAGTAAGAAAAAAAATCTAGCCCTCCAAAAATAATTCGGTACATTTTATAGAAAACCTAAAAAATAATTGATTTTTGAATTTAAAAAAAAATCTTTGGAGCGAATTTTGAGATAATAGAAAAAAACTGAAAAAGTGTATCAGTAAAGTCCTAGTACTCTTTGGTCGATTTTGTTCAAAAGCTTCGTGTCACGTCCCATGGGGGTGCCTAACTCAAATATAAAATTTCAACCTCATAGCTCTTTTCGTTCTTGAGATATTTTGTTCACAGACACACAGACACACAGACAGACCATGTCGCGAAATCCACTTTTTTGGATTTAGGGGACATTAAAACGTGAAGAAGATCCATCAAAATCTCGACATCGAATTTTTGACATGAATCCAATACTTTCTCTCTCTATATATATTAACATATATATAGAGGTAAGAGAAAGTAAAAAAAAAATGAAAAATTTCTAATACTTTTTGGCCGATTTTGTTCAAAAGTTTCGTGTTACGTTCCAGTTAAGTACCTAACTTAAATATAAAATTTCAACCTCCTTGCTTTTCTCGTTTTTGAGATATTTTGTTCACCGACTGACGCACGGACAGATAAACAGTTCATTTTGCAGGACCCACTTTTTTGGTCTCAGAGGACCTCAAAACATGTATTTCAATCAAAGGGTAAAGGACATTAAAATACGTTCAAGTATTCTGGGCAATAATTGAATACTTTTAGAGGATTAAATTGATAATTCCGTATTGGACAAAAAATAAAGACGGTCTTGATAATCTCATAAGTCGCAATTGATTGTTGGCTAACTGTTTAATTTAATAAATTCCTAGTTAGAAGAGAGGGATTTTCAAATTACACCAAACATACGTCTTTTGGTCAATATTTCCATTTTAGGAAAAGAATAACTAAAAGAAAAATTGTCAGTAACAAGCCCTTTAGTCTTAATTTACCTAAATAGATCTTTTTAATGAGACATGCATCCAAGCCCTCCATATAAAGAAAGAATTTCGAAAGTCATAAAAAAAAAGGAAAAAAAAATTATCTCACTTATCTTATTACAAAACTATAGACTAATAAATAAAAACAGTATGTGTATTTTTGGGATTTGAAGTACGGATATGTGCTTTTAATTGAAGTATTAGTAGGCCTATCTATCTTCTATCTTCTATACATATAAAAATGAAATGAGAAAAACGTATGTATGTATGTATGCATATGTTCTATAGAAATCCACAATTTTCACTGAATCTATTTGAGATTAAGTACACATACAGTACAGTGAGGGACAATATTAAGTCCCACCCATGCGTTTTCTACTTGTGATTATTTCATTGTTTTTAAAAAAAAATATTATATATTTTTTAATGGAAACTTTAATAGTTCAAACCTATAAAATTTCCAATAAAGATTTTCATTTTCTTTTATAAAAACAATGAAATAATCACAAGTAGAAAACGCATGGGTGGGACTTAATATTGTCCCTCACTGTACATGGACCAGGGAGTAACGTAGTAATAATTTGAATCTCTTAAATATTTTGGAAAATTAATTATAACAAAATTTCTTCAATATGCAAACACAAAATAGACAACTTGGCTTGGAAATTAGAGAGGTAGGAAGTTGCTCTGTGAGTCAGCTTTCCAGGGTTACGACTAGGACTGTGGTCGGAGCTAAGCAGCAGTTGAAAAATGAAGAAAGCACGCATAGGACTGACCCTTTAAACAGTCATAAATAGACCCTTTAGTGCTGTGCCCCGTCGGTACCCTCGCTTGAACTCAAGATCCTTCCTTATCTTCTTAACACTTGCATTGCAACAAGAAATATCCAAAATTGGCAATAAACTTGCTCGCCTCAGGCGAGCAAGGGAGTCCAGGGGGCGCAGCCCCTGGCTAAGCGGAAAGCCCGCTAAAAGCGGGCTTTGCGACTAGTAGTCTATAAAGAAGAAAGGTGTGTGTGTGTGTGTATCTTACCAATAACATTCTAGTGCTATAGGTTGAGGTTCTCAACTCGTCCCAACCGAAAATATTTTTTACATTTGAATTGGCTTCCAATCAATTGAAATAAATAGGAACTGGGTCTAAATGGTCTCAGAGGGCTTAAACTAATTTTTTTAAAATTCCCAATAAGAAAGCTTAATTTAGCCTGACATATTTCCCCATTAAATGTTAAGTCATTTTTTGATTCACTTGTCCCAAATTCCTCAGTAGTCAAAACTCATATTTTGCTCTGTTTCGCCGCTTTCAAAGCACCCCATTTGTCAAAGTAAATGTGAGGGTTTTTTTTTTTTAGTACCAATATCAATACTAAGATCGGTCATCTAAATTCATTAATTTTCAAGTATTTTAGCTTTTCCAAAATAAATCCTTAAAATTAATACAAAAGAAAATTTGTCAATTATATTTTTTTACTCACCAAAAGAAACGATAACTCGAAAGAAGAAGAAGAGCTGAGTGCAGAGCTGCTTTCAAGAACCGAAGAATTGAACATCATTTGAACACCATCTAAAAAAGAAAAAAAATTTGTAATTAGAAAAGAAAAAATCAAAAATAGGGACGTCATTGTATCACTAACATTTCACTATTTAAATTATGTTACTATTGATAGCCTAAAAAATGTCGGACAAAAATTACAAATGGAGAAGGAGCAGGTCCAGGTGGCGTAACGTACACCCCCACAAACCCCACGAATGGGTCGTTTTGATAACTTACCTACCCCAACATTAAAATAGCCTCCCTATGGGAGAAATACTGGTGTTTGTCCTTCAGCATTAAAACAGCTGAAGGACAAACACCAGTATCTCTCCCATAGGGAGGCTATTTTATGTTGGAGTAGGTAAGTTATCAAAACGACCCATTCTTTGTTTTAAAAATTACAAATGATGATAATGAAGTTTCGGTAAGAAGCAGGGGCTATTCATTAAAATATTTTTATAATGTAATTAAACCTTTAACAAGACATGTGAGTGTTCTTTATTGATGAGGCCAAACATCCCATGGCCCCCGGGAATCGAACCCAGGATCTCCGCCTTTCCGGGGCATAGGCGTGCTATCCATTGCACCAGGCCACCGGACCCTCGACCTGCACCAATAAAACTCACTTCCCCTTATATGCAGTTAGTCGCGCAAGTTACTAACTCGTAACGAATAGGTGAAAAACTTTAAAGAAAAAAATTTTTTCACCTATGCGCCGCTTGGTTAACCAGTAGAGGGACAGATATCTGGATCTGCTCTAACACACTACTGTAAGCAGCAAAGCCCAGAGGGCAGCGGGGTTAAGTTATAGCTAAATATTTTTCGAGATCTATTATTTGAAAAAGATAATAGTATTCAAAATACCTCGATTCGGAAATACTATTATCTTTTTCAAATAATATCTAATAAAAATATTTAACCCCACCTCCCCCGCCCTCCTCCCCTTTAATGATTAGGGTAAGTGCCCTCACAGGTATCTGTGCTCTGGCAGCATAGGTGGAAAAATTTTTCTTTTAAGTTTTTCACCTATTCGAGTTAACTTGCGCCGGCGGGGGGGGGGGCGGGCGGCCCAGCAGAGGGGGACGTCGGGGGCCAGGGGAGGTTGGCCTCATACAATAAGTCTTACCACTCCAAGTCTTGTTAAATATATCTATGACTCAGTTAAAGTCCGAATCGAGGTATTTTGAATACTATTATCTTTTTCAAATAATAGATCTCGAAAAATATTTAGCTGTAATTAAACCGACATGTAAATAAAATAAATCTTAAAAGTTTTATTTTTTTTTTTATATAACTAACAAGTTTATTTCTTACTATAATAATTCTTACTCTAATGCATACATGTAGTAAACATTTATAGTAATCTTACTAGGATTATATATACTTCATTAAAATGATTCATAAATTACATTCCAATTCTCGTTCTACTTTTTTTTTTTAAGGCAATTAATTAGTCTCTACTCTAAGGTGACTGACTGGTCCCAAGTAGCCTGGAGAGAGAGATCTGACTCAGAGCGGTTTTGTTTGCTTTCATCGTCTAGCAAAGAAATATTCAACTGGGGATTCCCCGGCCTTATAACCAGATGCTCATTAAAGGTCATATTTATTATGTAGTATCCCTACCTTCTTCCTCTTTTCGCTAGATTGGTAATTCCCTTTTCTTTAGAAATACATTCCACTTTCACATTAGAAGTAATAATTTTAAGCCAGCTCCCTAAATAAATTTATTTATGAATCATTTTAATGAAATTGTTATTTGTTTTGATTATAAATTTAAAATATGAATTTTTTTTTTTTGCTTATATAACGATTGTGTCAAGTATTTATAAGGAAAACAATAATAATAAATGTTAACAATTGTAATGTAGTTTGTTTTTACTTTCTCTTACCTATATATGCATAGGCCTACAGGGGCGCCGGTACGAATTTGAATCAATGTATCATTTTTCCAAAAAGTAATTCCGAAACTAAAAGAAGACCATATTGCCCCCGTCTGCCCCCTCCTATAGGATGCCAGGGGGGCAATGTACCCTTGCCCCCCCAGTTCCGGCGACCTATGTAGGCCTATATATAGAAAGTGTTGAATTCATGTCAAAAATTCGATGTCGAGATTTTAAGGTCTCCTAAGTCCAAAAAAAATGGGTCCCTCAAAATGAACAAAATATCTCAAGAACGAAAAGAGCTAGGAGGTTGAAATTTTATATTTAAGTTAGGCACACACACCCATGGGACGTGACACGAAGCTTTTGAACAAAATCGGCCAAAGAGTTCTTTTTTTTTAGTTTTTATCGATTTTCTCAAAATTGATTTTGATTAAAATTCCAAAATCAATTATTTTTTAGATGCTCTTTAAAATGTATATTCTCATTTTGTCCTTTTGGTATATGAGGCCATTTTGACCCCGTTCCTATTTATTTCAATTGATTGGTGTTCAATAAATTTTTTCACCTGAGACGGGATGTGAACTCACAACCTTTAGTTTTATTGTTAAATTTATTTATTCTTTTTCTTTCCAAAATGTACTCAGCTCCTATTTTCTAGTTAAAGTAAAGGGTTTCGCAGGGCCGTTCCTTGTTTTGTCACCGTCGTGAATTTTGGTGAGCTTCTTTATTTTTTCAATGTTTAAATTTAAATTAGAAGTGAAGAACAGGAGCCTTTTCGAGATACAGAAGCCAAGCGAAATAAAAAACTATATTCTGTTACCGACGTTTCGAGAGCTAGTCGCATTCATCTTCAGGGCAAACAGAATTGTCAAAAATAAGTATAATTCTGCGTTCCCTGAAGATGTTAGCTCTCGAAACGTCGGCAACAGAATATAAAGTGTTATATTTCGCTTGGCTGCTGTGTCCCGAAAAGGTTCCTGTCTTCACTTCTAATTGAATATCTACAGCCATCAAACTCAACAAAGTTTAAATTTAAATAATTTCAAGATAGGAAATGATTTTTTTTTCTCTAGCTTCTAGTTCCTCTTGATTAAAAACAAAATAAAGGTCTTAGGAAGTCTTTTTCGTAGTCCACTTCATTTCAGGCACGCCTGGCTCGCTCAGGGCCTGTTTTTGATTCTCCTAGGGTTTTTTTTCGTAGATGGCTAATTGTTTCCAACTATAAAGACAGGAGCCGCTTTTCATTTATTCTATTATGCCAATATGGTTATCCCAGATCTTAGGGAAAAAAAATAATAGCAACAAGAATAAAAAGAATTAATTAAGTCATTCTAAAAAAAAAGAATTAAACAAGAGTATTTTAATTCAATTTGGTTAAGTATTTTTTGACATTGATTAAAGTCCCCCGCTTTCTTGAATTTTCCCCCAGGCTCAGAGGTCGTCGTTCTGGCCTTTATACATGGTTTTTTCCCATGGACTTTCCTTAAGATCTTAATTTAGACGCTCTCAGGTGTGGTTTCAGCTTGGGTTTCCGAGTCACATGCCACATGGTTTTGGTTTATTCTTTTAAATACATACTACTTAATAAAGATTAAATTTTTTTTAATGGATAATCCACGATTTAATAACACTTTTAAATAAATACACGTAGAATTTAAAAGTAAAGATTAAAGTGTAAAAATAAAAAATTGGCCAAGAAAAAAATTTTTTAGAAAAATGGAAATTTGTCAACTGAAAAGATTTAATCTGAAAACTTGAGGCCAGGAAATGAGGCATAGACCTATATCTAGCTACTATCCAATTTGAATTGGTTAGCCTATAATCAAGATATCTCTATTATTGTTAAGTAATAACAAATATTAGTATGATTATTATATTTCATTGGGAATTATATAATTCGATTCGATCTAGAGAGGGAGCAATCGGGTCTATACTGAATAGAGGGGGGAGGGGGGGGGGTGTGGAGGGAGCAGATGACCGCAGGGCTAGTGTTCAAGGTGCAGGATGGTAAAGGCGTCAGACATAGAGGAAATTATGCATTTATTTATAATTATTACTTATATTACTTAATAAACTATTTCATATTTCATTCTTATTCAGTGATTTTACTTTGCGTCCTTCCTTTTATTTGAGCAGAAGCCGTAAAAATGTTCGAATTCCTGTTTTCATCGAATTTGTCATCCCCTTTAGATCAAAAATCTGGTGTGACTGGTCGCACAGCACACAAGTTTCTCTTACCTTCGGTAATCGAAAGTTGTGAGCTGTGCTTGTCACACCAGATTTTTTGGGTTGAGATATATTTAGTTTCCGACAGTAGGGTACATTTGAATTCAAGATGTAAAATTTATAAGTATGGGAAAATATTTATATTTTGTTACCATGGCAACCATTCCTCCTATCTTTTCTATGGAGTACAAGAGTAAAGTGGTCTTCAGAAGATTTCAATGACAAAAGAAGAATATACATTTTATAGAGAATCTAAAAAATAATTGATTTTTAAATTAAAAAAAAAATCGTTGGAGCAAATTTAGAGAAAATCGAAAAAAACTGAAAAAGTACATCAGTAAAGTACTAGTACTCTTTGGCCGATTTTGTTCAAAAGCTTTGTGTCACGTCCCATGGGGGTACTAACTTAAATATAAAATTTCAACCTCCTAGTTCTTTTCGTTCTTGAGATATTTTGTTCACATACACACACAGACAGACGGGCAGATAGACACACACACAGACAGACCATGTCGCGAAAACCACTTTTTTGGATTCAGGGGACCTCAAAACGTGTATATCCATCAAAATCTCGATATCGAATTTTTGACATGAATCCAATACTTTCTCTCTATATATATTAACATATATATAGAGGTAAGAGAAAGTAAAAAACATTTTCTGTGTTTGTGGAGATGTGAATGTTTGTCACAGTATTTACTTTGCACACACAATGATAAATCAATTTCGAAGAAATATTTTTATCCTTTTTGGATTCTGACAGTGAGCCCTGCACTCTTATTTATTTAAATCATTTGAAGCCAATATAATTTAAATAAATTTTTTCGCTTAAGGCCGAAAGCGAACCAGTGTCCCATAACACGTGAAGCGAGACTTTTCCCAAAGGACAGAGGTCGATGAAACATGATAGCCATCGGTGGTGATTATTTTTTAGAGCATTTTTATTGAATATTCCAATTTTGCAAAAGAGTTGGACAAATTCCAAAAATTATTGAGATTATATCAAAAGTTTCCAGCAGGCGTCGAACTAATTCTTCCATAGCATCACCTAGATTTACGAGTAACTAGATTTGAAGAGGCGATTAGCCGAGGAGATAAGATTAAGCTTATATTCCTGAGTTGAAGACGAAACGAGTTCAAATCCACCTCATGACAAAAAAAATTATCCAACTCTTTATGAGATATCTCCTCCTGAGGAAGGAAACGGAAACCCACCACAGTATTATTCCCATGAAAGTAGCTTCTCAGAGAAACCACAGCGTGTCAGGTCTGACACTAATGACTGAATTAAGAAGAGATTTGAAGACACAAATAAAATTTTTGTTGTAAAGCAGTTGAAGTAGTTGTTTTTAAAAATTCCATTAAAATTTTAATTTCTATAGATGCTCAGCCCACACCACTGTGGACCAAGATTCCGTATTTTTTCCTGTTTTAGAGAGTTCCATTTTTAAGAGAGTTTTGATATGAAACTATTATTTTAGATTATATAAATTCGACGAGCGAGGTAAACATTTATAGTTTATAATTAGTTTATTAATTGCAAATACTCGGAGAGAGCTATTGGCCCAAGGTTTCTCTTTTTTTGGCTTAGGGGTCCACGTTTTGCAAATACGCTGATTAGGTCACGATCTGCCCGAACTGGGACTTGCATTTCTTACATCATTTACAAGATGGTTTTTTCATTCAGATATGAAATCATGCGAAGGACCAGTTTATTCTTTAATTCAGTTTTATCTTCTTTAGCATGAGTACACAAAAGTGTGGACCCCGCAGTGGGGGATTAAGGCGGGGAAGGAAGATATTTCTCTCTTTTTGTTAAATTTGGTTAAAATAGTCTTTGTGCAATATTAGATATTGTTTATTATTAATCATCAAAAATAAAATATCTATTTTTTTTGTCTAAATATTTTATCGGATGTACAAATTTTCGTTGATAATTCATTTGTGAAATATTTTCTTCTACGAGAGAAGGCTAGAAGGTTGGTAACCCCAATAATGTATAGGAGAAAAGGAAACTTTTCGATAGGCCTTCTAAATAAATTTAATCTAATAGAAATTCAAAACCAAAAAACCTACAAGTGACGGCGTTACAGGGGGGGGCTAAGGGGAGGGGGCAAGCCTCTCCCCTCTCCCGACAATTACATCTGCCTCCCTGGAATAATCTGGCCCCGTCACTGAAGCTTATGTACAAATTTTTTTTTTAATCTGTTAGTTAGTTCGGTTATAATCATGTCTACATACACACATAAACAGATGATGTCAAAACCATTTTTTAGGACTTATTTTTTGAAATTAAAAAAAAAAACATCATGGTTACTCTATTCCTAGATGTATGGGCTTATTCACGGGAGAAGGCAAGGGGGCTGCCCCCCCCCCCCTCCCCGCCCTTCCAAATTTGCAATAAAAATAAAAGACAAAAAATATAAATAAAAAAACCGAAAAAAAAGAAGCGAAATAAAACGGCTGCACTGCAAGTGCTTCGAAATTTTCCTGGACACCCCTTGAGCCTATTTATTTATATTTGAGACAGTGGCTGATCCAGAGGAGTTTCTCGGGGGGGGGGGGGTAATCTGGTGTGACTGCTCGCACAGCACACAATTTTTCCCTATAATCGGTAATTTAAAGGTGCATTCTGTAGTTGTTTACCAGAATATATATACAAATCAAATTTTTAAGTATTAGTTTTTAAAATTTTATATTAAAAATACAATTTTTTTCCCCAAAAAAAATATATTTTTCTCAAATCTCGGGGGAGGGGGGTAATTACCCCCTTTACCCCCCTTGTATCCGCCCTTGATTTTAGATTCAAATAAGCAGAAAATTTCTTGAACTTGAAAAACTTACACAAGAATGAAGGTTTTTTCAAAGAATGATAATTATACTCCTTTAATATTTTATCTATTGAGATATAAGACCGGATATTATGAGAGACCAGATATCTAAAGTAGGAAACAATCTTATATGATATGAGCCCATCGCACACCCACATGGGCCATAGGGAATTTATAAGTAATTTTCTCCTCGTGGTCAATGATGACTCGGGTCACTTAATCATGGGTAGCCTCAACGCCGGCGTGACGTCAGAAACAGGATAAAAACTCGCTTAGCTCGAAGCTCAGACTCCAATATTGAGAGAACCTCTCAGTCGAGCAGGCCTATGATAATTTTGCGTATCGCAATGGCTATCACAGGGACTATTATGATATTAGTTTTACTTTTTAAATTGTTTAAAACATCACCAATAAATGAACTCGCATCATCTTTAACAATCATCGAACAAGAAGAAGAAAATAGGATAGAACATGAGGCGCATATTTTACGAACACAAGAATTTTGTTGCAAAAATCCACAGCCTAAAGCAATACCAATTCGTAATATAACTAAAGATGTTAATTTCTACTTGTTTAGTCCTGGATTTACAGTGCTTCACCGGTGTGAGGGCGGTTGTGAAACTGGCAAAAAGTGTGTTATGGAAAAAGAAAAAGACGTTCATATTACATTTTATATTACACATAAGAAAACATTGCAAGAAGAATATAAAGTATATCAAGCAAAAAATCACACAAGTTGTAGCTGTGAAACTTCAAAGGATAATATCAAATAAATATTGTGATATAAAAGTGATTGTCGACCCCTGTTTCGGTGGTGAAAGTGAATTGTGGCTCTTCAAGCAAGACAAGTGATTGATATTATTTGGTGTGAATGTGCAAATTATTGTTATTATTTAGAATTTTATAGGAAAACAATCCTAAATTTCAAAGTATTTTGTTTTTGTTGAAAATCAATTTTTTTAATCAAATTTTATCATGTTATTTCTTTAAACAGATAAAAAATGCATTCAAATGATTAAATTCTATTTATAAAATAATCATAAATTACAAGTAAAAACATATTAAAAGTTTGTTTTTTAAAATAATCATGTTAAATGGAGTGCTGAAAGTGCAAGTGTGTTTAAAGTGCATCTGTCCGTATGTTTGAACAAAAGAAAAAATACTTTTAAAAACCTATAAAAATATCATTCAATAATAACAATAACAAAATATTGTAAACTCTGACATGAAATTTGCTCAAAAAATTTTATATTTATTTGCAAAATGTATACGCTTTAATTGTGCACTATTTATTGGTTAATCTTTAAGTCAAATATCTGTGATAATTTTTTGTATATATATTTTTTTTTATTACTTTTTTTTGTAAGTGATAGAATCCTTATTTATTTTTTTTTCGTAATGTCTTAATTGTCTACCTTTTTTAAATCTTTATAATATTTATTTTCAAATTAATAAATATATTTTAATTATTTTTTTGTATTTTTTCTAAAAATCACTAAATCATTTTTTAGTTAGACGATTATATAAGAGCCAAGAGATAAATTTGACATTTTCATACATCGGCGCGCCTTTCCCCTCCTAGAGTGCGGGTCACGTCAGTTGAAAACAAGAACAGCTGATTCGTGTTTGCAACCAGAAATTGAGTATTCTGATTTTAGTTTAGGATTTCAAATAAATTAAACAAATAAATAAAAATTAACCGAGAATGAATCAGAATTATTAAAATGAAAAAAAATAGAAAGACTCAAATTTATGGATCTAAAGTGATTCTCGTTCCTTATAGAGAAGAGCATGTGTCCAAGTATGTTATTATTTATATTATATATATAAATTTTTAAAATAACCTAATATTATTATTTATAAAGTAGTCTAGCTAATCCGGCCTAAACGGGACCGGCCGGATTCTGAAAATGCCGGATTACCCGAAACATTTAATATAATGCAAAATTTGATATTCTATTTTACTATTTATATGATTTTTTAATGTTTCGTATACAATACAAAGTAACAATAAAATATTAATGTACGGTGAGGTACAATATTAAGTTCCACCCAAGCGTTTTCTACTTGTGATTATTTCATTGTTTTTAAAAAATATATATATTTTCATGGTTCAAACCTAGAAAAATTTCCAATAAAGATTTTCATTTTCTTTTATAAAAACAATGAAATAATCACAAGTAGAAAACGCATGGGTAGGACTTAATATTGACAGTCACAATATCTGTGATACTTTGTTTTCTTAAATTACCCCTTTTTTTTGCTGCAATATCCCGGAAAAGTGGATTTTCAACATATCGGATTAGTCGGTATGCCGGAGCATCGAAATCAGGATTAGCAAGACTACTGTATTTTTAAAAATTCCATTATTATTTTCAGTTTATTTTAAAAATCATCACTCATTAAGCCAGAGGTCCCCAAACTTTTTTGTCTCGTAGACCACTTGCCATGTTTTTCGGTTTTGGGTAGCCCCCCTGCTTAGCTAATATAGCATTTTTGCACTTCATCCACTTTAAATGTGTTTAGACTGTTTTCTAATTCTAGTGAGGTGTAGAAGAAAAAAACAATCAAAAACACACATTTATATATACCGGCATATATATATATTAATGAAACCGAAATTTAGTTATCGCTTTTTAATGGGAGGGATGAACCGTTGATAAATTTTCAATATTTGGTTTCAATTAGTGAGGTTTATTTAATCATGAATCTCCTGGATTAATGATGTCCAGTTTGTTCCTTTTTTAAATAGAAGATTGGCGACTATCGTGGACCCTCGTTACATCTAATAGACCCCCAATTCTTTTTTTTTGCTCGCCCTGGGGGGTCGATATAAACCACTTTAGGAATTACTGCATTAAACAATTAAGAGGAAGAATTTTGATTCCATCCTTTCAAGGTTTTGAAAATTTTTACTCATACTTATCAACGAAATAGAAAAATTACGCGATTTTGAAATAACTGAAAATATTTTCTTTTCAAATAATTTTGGTCTTTAAATATTGAAATTAATCTAAATATTGCAATTTTAGATCATCTTTACTATGAAAGTATATTCTTAAATTGCAGATATCACGAATGGATGCAATCACCTGAACTTCAACATTTGACGGCATCAGAGCCTCTGACATTAGAGCAGGAATATGAAATGCAACAGTCCTGGTCGAATGATGAAGATAGTCCGTATTAATTAATCTTCTTTTTTTTTTAGTATTTCGATTTTTCAATTCAATTTTGTTTTTTAGAATGTACATTCATTGTCTTGGATCAAGATATCTTTAAAAATTCATTTGAAGAAACAAGTAAGCATTTTATCTTTGGCATTTTTGAAAACAATTTAATAAATCTTGATAAATTTTTGATTCGCTCTCGAATGATATTTCAATTTGCCATTAATTGTAAAATTATTTTCAATTTTGTTTTGCTTTCTTTTTTAAATATCCAATCCAAAAAGTTTTTCAAATTTCTTCTTTAATTAAAAAAAATCAAAAGTCCATTTGCTTAAGAAAAAAAGAAACAAAGATGATTTATCACACGAAAGTTTTGTTACTTATTCAGCAAAGCAAAGGAAAATTTATCCACCAATACTTTCAATAATGCCATTTTTAATTACCTTATAATTAAAAATATATTTTATATATATATATATATAGATAAATTTCATCTATTGTGAATATAAATTTATATTTGAAATCAAATATATATATATATATATTTTCTCTCTAGGTAATCATATCTTCTTTATTCGCTCATTTCATTTATTTTTATTTTTTAGATGCTATGATCGGTGATACAAATCTGTTCCTGCAGGGTGATGGTGTGGCTGAAGCTGAAATAATGATTGCTGAGACAAATTTTCGTGGAAAAAGAAGAGGATGGGAAGCTATGCTTCTTATGTTCCGATACGGTTAATTCAATATATTCTTTTCTTTTAATAGAATGGCTTCTTAAAACGACACTCAGGGATGTTTGTAAGCAATATGTAGTGCATAAAAAGATAGGGGAAATATGCTAAGCATAAGCATGTTAGGGTTGATTTGTATTTCTTCTAAAGAGCAGGAATAAAAGTTCTCAACCATCTTTCAATGAAAAGATAATAAAGTAGACAAAGTTGATATATTAATATATAAGTTTAATAATTGCTCAGGTGAAAATGTAAATGAATAATGATTTTAATCATGCTAGAGGGTCAATATTAAAACACCTCCATGGGTTTCCACAAGTGATTATTTAATTGTTTTTATTAAAAAAGATAAATCTTTAATGGAATTCTCTTCTACGTTTGAACTACAAAACTCCATCAAAAGCTTTTTATATTTTTTTTTTTAAACATTAAAATAATCACATATAAACGCATGGAGGTCCTTTACAATTGTACAATTAAAATTAATTTTATTAAAAGAGCATATTTGGAAAAAGTTTGTGTTTATATAAAGGGAATAAACAAATGAATAGATTAAAATTAAAATATTCCCAAATTTTAAATCCAACACCAAGTACAAGATATTAGATTTTCCTATATGATTTGATGTTTTTAAAACAGAATACCCAGGGGCTGATAGAAAAATATCAAAAAATAAGTTTAAATTTATTAATTCAAGTGACCTAAATATGAATTAGCAAATATAAATTTCCAAAATTCTAAAATCATATATATATATATTAACGACATTGATAAATTGAATGATATAAGCTAGATCAAAAGTAAATTTATTGAATATATATATACTTAGTGGGAATAAGAAAAGGCTTGTTTGTTTAAAGGGAATTTTGAAAGAAGAATATGACTCAAAACATATATTCGACGAGATGAAATTTTCTAATAAACGTCAAAAAAGAATCAGTGAATAAAACCTAAACGGTTTTAGAAGCTATTAAACAATTCGGGAAGATTCATAATTCAAATATCACAAATTTAACGAGAAAATATCACGGAAGAAGGAATGAAAACATATTTATAACTCTTAGAAAATGCAATAAAATTTGCCAATGAAAATTTAAGAAAACACCTGTCAATTTCAACTGTAATGACAAATCTCAACAAAACGATTGATAATAAATTTTTACTATATCTTCTTTAGAAATGAGAGCAAATAAAGTATGCTTATTAAATAAATATTAAGAAAATTTGAAGTTGAGTTTTTTAGTAAATAAAATTTAGTAAGCCTACCATAGAAATTATTATATTAAATTTAAGCCTTTAATCCAGATATAAAAATATACTTCAAAAGTTTTTAAGTGAATGTAACAGCCTATTTTCTTTAATATTTTATTGAAATTAAAAAAATATATTGAAATATAGCTATTAGAGGTATGACAAACTAACCTAGAAATTCTTTTAATTTGAACAGCTTATTTCTCGATAAATAAATAGATATAGGCTTAAATTATAATATATATAATAAAAATGAGATTAGAATAAATTGTGGAATGAAATTTACCTAATTTGAGCTCGGATTTTCGAAGAAATAGCCTCTTTTGAAGGAGAGATGCCTGGGTCTGTTGTGGTCCTTAGGTCACTTTCTCACTACTAAACTACGAAGGTGTTCCTTTTTCAAGTTACAACGTGTAGGGAAGACAGGCATAAGGTACGAGAACAGTGCAATATTTTCCAAATATTTATTATGGTCTTGATATTAAATCAAAATAAAAAGTGAATTCCTATAACATAATGAAATGTGACAAACTGGTATATAAGACAAAATAGGAAATATATTAAAAGTAAAAATTTATATAGATAAACTAATAAACATTATTAAATTAAATTTATAAAAAAAAACGAAACGAAATAGGGTATCATTAAATAAACTATTATATATATATATATTTATATAATATAATAGGCATATTAGCAGTGTAAAAAACCCAAGGAAAAATAATAAAGTTAATGAAGAACGTAGCAGCCAAGAAAAAATGCTCTGAATGCTTTTAGCATATACATTGTTAATAGTAGACTATTCTATTAAAAAATTTACATGTATATAATGATAATTATAAATAATAACATCCATCTTGATAGATGTATTTGACTCGCATCAGTTAGCATTATATTCATTCAAGCCTAAAAAATTTTCAGTATATACATGTATAATAGTATACTACTTACGAAACAATGTATATGCTAAAGTATATTAAAAACGCAAAACGAGCCAAATCCGTATGTGGGTTCTCAGGAGCCGAGCCGAGTCAGGGCAGATCCGTCAGAGCCTTCTGTCAGCTCGGAAGTGAATCTGAATCTCTTTTAATTTACTAACTCTTTGTCTCTCTATGGACCAAGAGGGTGGCCAGAATTTTTCAATCTGTAAAGAGGTCGCGTATTCAAAAAGATTGAAAAACACTGGTATAGTATAGTGTTTTACCGAAAAGGTAAAACCGGTATTCACACAAAAAATGAAGAAGCATGATTACAGACGCGGTCCTGGTATTTGGTTTTCGCAGAGGAGAGGAGGGGGGGGGGGAGAGTCTGGGAACCTCCCAGTAAGACCGCGTCTGTCTGATTATTTTCATCTCTCTGATCTTAAAATTTTACAGCAGGTTGATATTAAAAAATTCCGTATCTTCAGATTTCTGCCCCGCATGGATTTTGGAACACATTTTCAAATTTACGGAGTTGTATGATAGTCAGGTAGTATGTTAAATTATAAACAGTATATAAGATTATATAGCCTGCTGAGAATCATAGTGGCGAAAGTCCGAAAATTCAATTTTTGAGTTAAGCCTAGCAAACGTTTCTAAAACGTCATCTCTTTTGAGTGCCAAAGTGGCGAAAATATATTTCCATTCTTCGTTATTGATTCTGGTCTATTGATTTGTTGCCCGGCTATTTCAAACGCGTTTTTTCGAATTGTTGAATTTCGGACTTTCGCCCCTAGGGTCGTGGTGTCGGTCGTAGTAGGCGATGGATGTAATCATCAAAAATCAGATATTTCTCAGGTCCGAATTTTTGAATTTCAACCTGTAAATTACTTAATAAATTATAGTTATATGACTTCAAAGGTAGATAGATAATAAATATATGAAAATGTTAAAATGTTTTAATCGGATAAATAAAATATTAATTTTAATTGCAGGTATTGAAGAATTAGGATTGAGCAAATTTATAGTGAAAATTTCATCAGATAACTATACGAGTTTACAAATGTTTACAAATTTGAAATTCATCAAGGTAAACACAAAAAAAAAAAAAAAAATATTAAAATCGACACATACAAAAAAAATTATTTACATAATCCAATTTTCTAGGTGAGCGAAAGTCCAGTTTTTAAAGAAATTACAATGGAGAGATCAGTTGATTACGAATGGCGACATTTTGTTGAATTAGAAACAAATACATATAGAATTATAGAAAATTCGACATATGAATGAAAAGATTAGAATTAAAGATTAATTGATAAGTACATTTTCAAAATTTTATAAAACGTATATGTCGCATTGTGTATCTTTGATATGCGTCTTTAAAGCGTAAGTTTAATATTAAATTTTCTTTTTAATGAAATCCTTAAGATATAAAAGCAAGAATACAGAATAATAAGATCAAAACAGCAAGTGACTAGAAGCATAAAAATATTGGTAATAATAAGATATTTAAAATAATATAAAAATAAAAAAACTTATTAATATATTTGTTTAGTAAAATATTATCTTTGGTTTGTCAATTTTTACTTTTATATTATCGTTATATAATTTTTATTCAAAAACTTTAAAATATAGTTTGACTATTTTAAATTTGTAAAATTAAAATTCTAACAGTATAATAAGAATTGGATTGGGTAATCAAAAATGAAAAAAATTTGTGACTACTTTTAATAAAAAATTGTAGAAGTTACAATTTGTTTTTTGAGAGATCAGTGGATATAGGTGAAAGAAAATATTCCCAACCAAGGGGTTAAATCTATTATTATGAGTTAATATCAGAACTGTAGACAGAGGGTGGGAGGTGTATGTGAGGAACTTTATACAGTGAGCCCAACAATTAAGTCCCCAACTGTGAGCTAGAGTCTTGAGTACTTGGTAAATGGTATATAGTGAAATAATTTTAATGTCCGAAAAGGTCAAATAAAATCTGGTTCATATGATTTTATTTTATTACAAAAAAAAAATTTGTTAATATTTAACAGAATATTTGAACTTTTAAATTTTGTCTAGGGGTCCATGGTAGGGTAGAATAGTTGACAATTGTGCTATGGGTTAGGGATTTGTTTAAGCGATTAAAATTTATTTCAATTGAATTGGCTAAAGTTGCCCTCGTAAATTTGCTAAGGGCGGATACAAGGGGAGGTAATTACCCCCACCCCGAGATTTGAGAAAAATATTTTTCTTGGAAATTAAATTTTTAATATAATACAAGTGTATATTATATTGTATTTTTAATATATATATATATATAATAATTTTAAAAATTAATACTTAAAAATTTGATTTGTATATATATTCTGATATACAAGGACAGAATGCATCTTAAATTACCGAAAGTAAGGGGGTGTGTGCTGTGCGTCCAGTCACACCAGATTTACCCCCCTCCCCTTCCGAAAAACTTCTCTGGATCAGTCCTTGTTTCTTGCGCACTATTTAACGATACACCCCCTTTCATTTTATCAGAAAGAAAATAATTTGTGATAAATATTAAAAATAAAGCTTAAATGTGATGCTCTAATAAAATAAAATTAAAAATTAACCAATCCAATTCTGCAGTACTTAGAATAAAATCAATAAAATATACTTAAATATATGTACATAGTCATATTTAAAAATTAATAAGATTGTATATTTAAATGATTTTCTTCTAGATTGTATTGATTTATGAATTATGAGTTATGGTTATGAAATAAAAGTAATTTATTAACGAAAAATAATATAAAATAATTTTTTTTTTTTTTTTTAATTAATATATATCCTTAAAATTTCTAAAGAAAGGTAACTTAATCATTTTTTTAAATCTTTTGGATTTGGTTGAAATATGATTTGTCTTCATCATTTTTAACCAAAGTCAGAAGGTTAAAATTTAGATGAAGTTAGTTTGAATTTGTTAATTTAAAAAAATTATATTTTAATTTCAAAGTTAGGTATTATTTTATTTTATCGATAAGCTCAGTGCTTTTTTAATTAAAATTAAAAAATTAGTGAATCTTTGTGCTATATGCACTATTTAATTATATTTTTTGATATTTATAAATATTATTGCTAAAATATGATGTGAATGGGGAAGTATTAGGGAGGGTATCAAAAATTTTTGCAAACCCTTAAGTATAGAACAAATTGTGATTATCAGGAGCTGCCCAAAATAAAATTAACATTCGCTTGTAATATTCAAAAAAATATCAATTTAGAAATTTTTTAAAATCATTTCGAAAACTAAGTCCTTTTTAGGACTCGGGTAACTTCGCCAATAAATTGTGGTTCGAGAATTATAAATTAACCCCCCATTCTTTTCAGTTCACGTTTTATTAATTTGAAATTAAAATGAAAAAAAAAAAAAAATTTGTTTATTAACTTTTTCTTAAAATTTTTGCAAAATTTACACAAAATTCACATTTTGACTATTTCAAAAATGTAATTAATAGACAGATTTTTGAAAAAATGAATAGGAAATTTGGAACCTCTTTAAGAAGAAAAGAAGTCAAATAAAAAAACACTTTAAAATAAAGTTTTATATATATACAGTATATATATATATATATTTGTTCCTCTTTTCCTGGCAAAAGTTCGCAAATATCTATTCATTTTTAGAGAGCCACTTAATTATCCTGAGTTATAATTCTCATCTTTTATGATATAACATATAGGTACAGCTGTCTTTTTATTATTTATTATAAACTTATTATTCATGTTGTAAAATTCTTGATAAAAAATTTCCTTATAAAGTTAATCTCTAATATATTTTATAAAGGCATATTTATTTGATTAAAGTTCCTTTTTTATTTATCATAACATTATTTTACAAAAAACTTAGATTTTTTGTTTTAAATATTTTTAATTAAATGTTCATAATTTTTTAAATGCAATATCTTAGAAAGGACAAAGACGCGTTACTTTTGTGCAAGAACTGTCAATGAGTGGTGTCGACTTTAGAGGCAGGGACGAATTAAAGGGAGGTGGGGCGGAGGGGGGATCCGCCCTCTCCGAGAAAAAAATAAAAATAAAAATCTTATGTACTATACTATCAATTTTAAGTTTCAAATCACCTTAACGGTGTTAGTATTTGAAGGTATTAATTAAATAATTTTCATCCCTTCTGTAAATTGAATCTTCCAGGCCCCCCCCCCCCTACGAAAAAATTGCATTAATCCGTCCCTGGTTGGAGGCGAGCAGTTCTTGCGCAAAAGTTTACTGTCACTTTCTAAAAAATCACAAACTTAAAAAAATCTATCATTTAGTGGAAAAGTGAAAGTTTTTTGTAAAATAATGTATAATAAAAAAAGTGAAAAATTAAAGCTTTAATTTGTTTCATCTAATAACTATAAAACAAAAAAAAATTCTTATCTTTGGTTAAATGATACACTTATATTTTATAAAAAAAAATTTCATTTTTGCCAAAAGAGATTAAGAAAATTGAGGATTTGTTTATATTCAGATAATTTATTCTAATTTTAGTTTCAAAAAAAAAAAAAAAAGATTAGAATAATTTCTGTATTTGATCTTTTATCACAACCTAATTTATATATTATCTATATAATTTAAATAATTTATTTACATTAATTTCCTTTCTTATTATTTTATATTAACTTTATAATTCTTTTTTATCAAGAATAATTATGTAATTTTTTTTTTTTTGTTTTTTTTTTTTTTTTTTTGCTTATAATAATTAAGATATAAGAATTATTTTAAAAAAATTCACAAATATTTCACAAAAATAATTTATTTATATGTATACCTGTGTTGCCGTTTTGATTTTGATTTTATTTTTTAATTATATTATTTTTTTTATTAAAAAGATAAAAATTAAGTTAATTCGCTTAAAGCTTTTTTAATAATAAATTTTAATTTTTTCTCTAATCTTTGGCAAATATTTTTTTTTTTTTTTTTCATTTTTGTTACTAAATTATTGAAAAAATATTATATTTTGTATTCAAAACATTTCATTATAAAATAGTTATTAAACGTTTTTTTTTTTAATAAGACAACACAATTTGTAATTAATTTTTGTAGTTGTTTTAATATTCTTGATTAAAAAATAATTATAAGTTATTAAAATAATAAATTTTTTAATTTAAAATAATTGTTCCCATTTACAATCAAATAAGATAAAATAAAAGCTGCCTTAGTTTATTTTTTTTAAATAAAAAATAATATCATTCTAAAAAATATATATATATATCTATACCGGTATATAATAATCAGTCAAAGTGTAGAGAGTCATAAAAGAAATAAATTATTAAATCAAAAAAAATTTAGGGGTTTAAGTAACTTAGATTATATCAAGGAACTTAAGCCAGAGAAAGTAAATTGTTATGTTCTATTCTGTTTTATTGTAAATTTCAATAATAGTGAAATGACTTCATCTTCATTAACTAACATTCTTGTTGGCAAAGCTTGCTTGCTTACAAATATTTCTGGTATCACTAACTCCGAAACATTTACAGTAATCCAGAATAAAATGTTAATTACTCCCTTTGGCTGAAATTCTTACTCTCTGACATAACTTCCAAGGCCATAAACATTCGATAAATTAAATTATTAAATTCTTAAGGTAATGGAATAATAAAATTAAAATTACTATAAAACGAGAGGTTTTGAATACAAAATACACTTTTGGAAGAAAACAATTCGTTGAGAATTTTTTAAAATCCTATTTTTTTTTTTTTTTTTTTTTTTTTTTAGAATTGTTTAGAAAATGTTTGAGATAATGCACTTTTTATGTCTTAATATATATATATAAGTCTTTTTAAGTTATAATAAATTTCAAAACATACCATCATGGATCCCTATGGGAACAAGCACCGCTAAAAAGGCAAGTGCATTTCGGAGAACTAATCTCCAGTCCGATGGGACTGCAAATGGTAGAATTGCTGAAGTCAATTGATGAATTTCATGAGCCGCACACACAAAGATGAAAGACGTAATGATCACATTTAATACTGGATAACCTGGTATCAATACTAACACCTGGACAGAAAAAAAAATTGTATATTAACACATGAATTGATAAAATAACAATATATTGAAAGCCTTAAAATAAGCCAATTGCTGTTAGATTAGTATATAAATATATATATATATATATATATATATGATATATGCAATTAATCTTTTTATTTTATCATCAGCTATAAGACGTTATGTTCTACAGTAATGTTGAATTTTTTGGAACTAAGAAGAATGCTCTGAGGGTAGTTCATAGAAGAGACAGACGATGATGAAGAAGATAAATAGATAAAAAGAGAAAAAAATTATTATATTTTCTTATTTTAATCAAAATTAACCTACATATTTTAATGAACATTTGGGAAGGTATCAAAACCCTCTTTACCTTCTCAAAGCCTTAGTTAAAAGTAATAAATTTTATTTATTATATTTATATATATTTATTTATTATATTTATATGTATTTTTTCAATGTAAAAGATTATAATTATAAATTAATTTTACTTTATAAGCTGTGTTTTAATAGGAGACTCAGCTAAGATACAAACAATAAAAAATATCAAAGTAAACTTATAAATTATATTTACATAAGGACCCTTGCTTTATTAATAACAAACTTTCCCAACCGCAAAAAAAGCTGGTGATTGGTGACCATGAAAAATCAGCGTGTGGAACGTCTCCCGGTAGCCAGCAGTACTATGTATTGTTAAAGTTATTAAATAAAGTTCTAACCCCTAAATGGCCGCAGTAACCGTGTTTAAAAAAAAAAAAAATTAAAATTAATTAAAATAAATATTAAAAATAAAAAAAATGAATTAAAGCTAATCAATTTTTTAACCAAAATTTAAAAATTTCTAAAGAAATAAATAAACAAGGCTTGTATTCCTAATTTCATCCCTTTGTTAAGCTTTTTTTAAACTCTTTTCGGCTAATGCTGCCATTTGGGGATTAGAATTTTATTTAATGAATTTAAAATGCTGATTGCTCGGGGTCATCAATCCCGAGCTTTCACCGTGCTTAGCATCGCTTAACCGCAAAGATTGTGGTGACTGATGCGCTTCTCCGTTAGAAGGCCCCCGGCTTCGTTAAGCCTTTTACCGAACTTTGGGTCGGGTTAACAATGATAGGGGTTTTTAGATTAATATATATATATAGATGTGAAAAAACTAGAAAGTCATAGTCAACTAGCTTATTCGAGGTATAGCTAGTTAATTAGAAGTGAAGCAACCGAGCCCTATATGTTTTAAATAATAAAAATTTGATAAATAAGTTATCATTAAAACAATAAGGCAGTGTATTTATTTAAGACACTGCTAACGATTCAGTATTGGACCATCTTTAGAGTTTCTTTGAAAAACATTTCAAGAGAATGTTTTTAAAAGAGATTAGATTAACTCAATTTATTTCACGAATTTGGATGATGATTTTTATTACGAAATTGGTACATCAACAGCTAAATAATATTAAGTAAACTAGAGAAGGAAACAATATATTCTTTTGAGATTAGTGGAATTCAGCGAGATTTTTGAGATGTGAGAAATTTCTTTGATTTAACATATATTCGAAGAATTCAACAAATTTTCCAAGATTGTCCAATATTTATTAGTAAAATAAAAAATAATAAGAGAAAGTAAAAATAAATATGATTTACCCCATGAGTGTCTGCTGCCAGCCATATATGATATTGGCTAATGAATAATTCTAACGATATTCTACCAAACCAGGCAAAAAAGCTTGAATAGCGCGTTCGAAGAACTCCGCTAATATTCCTTAAAACTATGTAACTTACAATCTGAAAAATAATAAGCAATTATTTAAATTAGTTATCAAAATAAATTTTTTTTAGTTGTTTTTCATATTTTTGCCTCTTGGAATAGGTTGTTATTCAAAAAATAATCAAATTTCATGATTTATTTTTATGGTGGCACACAAAAAATCTGATTCATCAAAATAATCTTCCTTATTTGTTAAACAAAAAATCGAATTGTGAGGCATTGATGAGACATGTCGAGGAATAGCAGGTGTAGTGGAAAGTAAAAAATGTTTTGCTGTTTTTTTCTTTCTAAAAAGTCTTACACCTGTTATTCCTCGACAAGTAATCTCAGCAATCAAACAACATTCTTATTAATTAATTTATTTTGCTATGGAACTTAGGAGAATTGAATTTTTTATTTGGATTTTCAAAATGTGAATTTATAATGTTAATAATACATTCAGATTTTTGATATTAACTTAATTGTTTTCTTTGAGATTATTATGATCCTTAGGAGATCATAAGGCCATATGTGGAGTTCTATATTAATATACTCATTAAAAAAAATTGAAAAGAGGAAGCTTAACTAATTAATTGTAAATTGAAAAGATGATAATTCACTTACAGGAATGAATACAATATAAGAATGGATTTCATTGCATTCTTGTTTATTGCGGCAGAGAAAAGAAAAAGTAGTGTAAGATCCCAATCCTATGATAGAGACCAGGGTGGCAGAAAGTGCGATGCCAGGACTGAATAAATTGCTATGGTTGTTATCATCCAACCAATTATATCTTTGCGCTAGTAGGAAGAGGATTGCGAACACCATACCATAAGAAATACTGAAACAGAAAATATAAGATTATAAATAAAATATATAAATAAACATTGATTAGACCAATTTAAAAAAAAAAAGAAAGAAAATAGGGGGAGATTCGTTAACTATTTTAATTTTGACGTGACAAGTCTTACAAATCATGTTAGAGGGGCATGCACGAAAAGTTTATCAGCTTGAATAACTCCTCTGTCTTAAGAGGTATAATTATGGGGAATATACGGTTAGAAAGAATGAGTTTTCAGCTAAAGATTTCACCATTTATTTTTTTCCTATCATTTTATTTTACCGCGCTGCGGTAAATTCTAATTTGATATTTTAAACCCCTGTAGATTCCGAACGGCTAATCAGATCTGATTAAATGAGATGTCATTTGGTGCAGAAAGATAACCTCTAATAGAATAAATAAAAAAATCCCGAGTAATTAACTCCAAAATTAGTTTTTTCTCGAAAAACCTCATTTTTTAGGCAAAAAAATATCGAAAAATAGCCCTACTTGTGCAACGCATAGCGACTTGACCATAAAAGCTATATTAAATCTAAATATAGTTTTAGAAAGAGTGGTTCAATACCCCGGGGTGTTTTTTCTTTTTTTCGATATAAACTCATTTTACCGCATGAGAGCACTCGGCGGGATTTCGTTTTTCGAAAATTTAAACCCCTGTAGATTCCGAACGGCTAATCAGATCAGACTAAATGAGATGTCATTTGGTGCAGAAAAAAATCCTCTAATAGAATAAATAAAAAAATCCCGAGTAATTAACGCTAAAATTAGTTTTTTTCTCGAAAAACCTCACTTTTTAGCATAAGTCGCCCTTAATGGATAAAAAAAGCCACACCTGTCATATATTGTTTCAATGAAAATGTTTGAACATGTTTATTTATGAAAACAAATTACTAGTAAAAAAAAACAATATTTTCTCTCTTTATATTTCAATATAGGTAAGAGAAAAAAATTTTTTGAAGTCAAGCAAAAGACGTTGTCACGTTAAAAAGCCACCGGCTGTGTAGAAGACACAGCCAACACCTATTTTTATATTATATTATTAATGCTTGACTTTGCATAGCAATTTAAAAAAAAATACGTGATTACTTTTTCTAAAAAACACACCACTATATAATAAATACTCCATTGATAATTGTGAATTCGCAAAAGTGGATAAAATCAATGATTTGTGGATTGTTGTTGACTCCAAATTATGTTTCAATCAACAGGTACAGCATGTCTCTAATAGGACCTACAAAATGCTAGGCTTTGTATAATATAATATAATAATAATATTTTGCTGTTTCTCTGTTTAGAGGGAATGGCCGAAAAACAAAAAAAATATTTTATTGAAAAATAAATTAATTAAAGAACTTCTTTTCATATCCCTCATATTGATTTGATCAGTTTTTAAAGATTTGAATTAATTTTATTATATTTCTTTTCGTGGAATTTTCCATTTAAATTAAACTTCTTTTATCAATAAGTCAAATAAATAATGTCAAAAGCCTTTGAACCCGTGCTTGGTTCGCGTGGTTCCAAATATGGATTAGTAATAAATAAAAAAAAAAAAAATAGAAAATACCTATATCGATCCAATTTCCATCTAAACCACCATTCATGTATATCATCGTCTATCGTAACAAATAATGCTTTCCATGGACGAGTTACAAAAACTTTTTCGAAAAATACCTGAAATATTTAATTAGAAAATATTAATATGATGTATAATAATAATAAAGTCAGTCAAGAGAAATGAACATTTCTTTAGAATAAATAAATAAAAGTACGAGGTGTGTACAAAAAGAAACCGAACTTTTGCTCTATCAGCTTTATTGCTTATTGTACAACATTTTAAGCACTGTTCCCTTCAAAATAGTCCCCTCTACTGGCAATACACCGTTCCCATCGTTTCTTCCACCTGGAACATTTTGTAGGACGGCGCGCAGTCTTCTCGTCGCATGTACAATAAGCAATAAAGCTGATACAGCAAATGTTCGGGTTCTTTTTGTAAACACCTCGTATTTATATAAACTATTTTTTGTTAAAATAATTTATATTTTCCTTTCCCTCTGAATATTTTGTATATATACATAGTTTATTTTGAAAAGAAAAATTATTTTAAATGTTTTTATTGTGTGAAAATTTTGACTGGGGACTTTTGTTTGATATCTATCGAATATTATCTGTTTAATTTTTAAAAAACAAAAAAAAAAAAGAATTTTATTCACTATTATACAGGGTGGCCCACGGGAACCGAACGATAGTGACACAAATAATAATAATTTTTTAATGAAAATTAAAATGTATTATAGAAAATTATATGCTATTTTAAAAGCATATCATTTCTGAAAGAAAGTGTGTGTGTGTGGAGGGGGGAGGAGTAACAAGAAAGATTTATGTTACTGGTTCCTTACTATTCCTAGATAGCTCAAATTGTGTCTACATAAACCCTTTAAGGAGACAATCAAGCATCGTGAGATATTGACCACCCAGCTTGAAATAATTTTTTATTTTAAAAGTAAAAAAAAGAAAACCCTTTTTTTGTTAAACACTATAAATAAGTAGTATATAAGAATATAAAATAAATGAATTTACCTCTGACATATAGAGAATCGTTATAACACTAAAAAGACCGACAAATTTCAATACTAAATATAAATATTGTAATGGATTTCCGTCAGACGAGGTGGCAGTTATATGAGGTGGCAAAGCCAATACCAAATATACCATTAGGAACCAAAAGGAGACCAATGGTACGAAATAATAAAATTGATAAGGCCTATTCATGCATAGGCATAGAGATACGGTCATGAAATTTAATCTAAACAAAACCTGAAACAAAATTAATTTGTATTATTGAATGAAAATAAGAATATATTTATATATACATAAATTAATTATATTTAAGAAATTTTGGGGTTTAAGAAATCGAAGTCTTAAAAAATAAAGAGTATAGATGTGATGATAGAAATAATTTTAAATATTTATATTTGTTTAGAGAGTGCTTATTTATTTAAAGATTTTTGTTAATATTTCACTGGAAGGCAGCTGCAGCCAAAAAATTAAAAGCCTCTGGATGCTTACAATACCGAGACGTTTCGGGGCAATTTTATTGTCCCATCATCATGGTTAAAACTTTCATTATCAATTTAGTTAAATATTTTTCGAGATCTATATATTTGAATAATTCAAAATATTGGGACTTAACTAGTCATAGATATATTTAACAAAACTGTGAGTGTTTTTTTATTGGCGAGGCCAAACATCCCATGGCCCCCGGGAATCGAACCCAGGATCTCCAGCTTTTCCAGGGCATAGACATCACGTCCATTGCACCAGGCCACCGGACTCTCGACCTACACCAATAAAACTCGCTTCCTCTTATATGCAGTTAATCGTGCAAGTCACTAACAAAGTGAAAAACTTTAAAGAAAAATTTATCACTTGTCCGCCGCTTTTTAAACCAGTAGAGGGACAGGCATCTGGGTCTGCTCTAACACATTATCAGTGTTATCATTATCGCCCCCTTCTAATTATAACTTACTCAAGGCTTTTTGAGAATATAAGTGAATAATTTATATATATATATATATATATACATATATAAAATTTCTAATTATATTTCCTTTGTGTAAATTTTATCTGATGTTGCAACGACTGATAATGGGACATAAATTTGACCCGAAAAATCTCGGTATTCTGTAAGCATTCAGAGGCTTTTAATTTTTTGGCTGCGCCGGCCTTCCAGTGGAATATCCTTATCTACAGCCATTTCTTCAAATACGATTTTTTTAATTATGCAAAAAAAAAAATACTATATGATTTTATTGTTTAAATATAGATGGGCATACACAAGAAGGTAACAAAACGGATCATTTTTAATCGTAATCTTTTATTAAAAAAAATTATATATATATATATATATATATATATATATATATATATATACTGTATATATATACAGTAGGCCTATATAAGCAAATAAACGTGTGTTTGTATGCAGTTCACACTTTTTGATTTCTTTCATTTGATTCTTAACCGCTCTTAAAAATAACTCTCTTAACTTTCTTGAGAATCTAACCAAGACTTTCACATCTTTTCTTACAGGGTTTCCTTAAATTAGGGACAATTTTGATTCATTTGCGTTGATCGCTAGTGTTCAACAGTTGAAACTTATTATTTTGTGCTATTAAGAGCTTGATCGCGTTTTGTTACATTCAATATTCATCTGCAAAAATGCTTAAAGACTCATGGCTGTTTGAAGTAAGCAAACCACTACCAACAAAAAATTAAATCAAAAGACAAACACAAAAAAAAAACAACACAATATAAATCAAAATCAATTAAGGGAAAAAACAAAGAATATGAGTAAGAATAAATTAAGAGAATGGAAGGAAAAATGTTTTAAAAAAATTATAAAAAATTAGTAATTTAGTAAATAATAAAATTTAAATCACTTAAATCACTGATTATTATAATACTAGAATAAGTTTAATTTAAAAAGTGTCATTAAAGGAATGAAAATTTTTATATTCTAATCAGTATATATGTTGTATAGTAATATGTGAAAATTTTGAAAAATGAAATAAGAACCTTCACTTTTTTTTGAGAAAAAATTTTTTAAATTAATTTGATAAAATATTAAAAATTACATTTATATAATTAATCCTCCATTTCTATTTTACTTGCCTTGTCTTATTATATAGGGTACACGTGAAACGAAATCTTATCACCAAAAAATCTGTAGAGATTGATTCTCTTATCAACTCTACTCTAGCGATCCTCCCTTTGGAGAGAAAAAAATATTAATATTACGATTTAAAGTTCTTTATTAATTCTAATTTGAATCCGGGACTAAAATATTATTACTCGCCCATGATCCTCACCTCCTTGAATGTGCCACTACCTCTCTGGCTCTTTTACAGTAAAATTTTCGGATCCCCACTTAACTTTTAAGTTAATGTGTCATTTCGGTTAGGTTAGTTTTAGAGCGTATTCAAAAAGTAACTGAGAATTTTTTATTTTTTAAGGTATAATGAACTGAAGAACTGAATGGTTGCGAACCAAATCCGAGAAAATCCGACAAGTTGTTTGAAATTTTTTTTCTAATATATATATATATATACAAAAAAGCCCTCATCAGCTGAGAAGGAATTTTTTATTACAATTTAAAAAAAGAATATTGACATTGAATTGATTTATCTTGGCGTTAGAGTTGGCTCCGTTGAAAATCTAAATAATCTTTATTAAAGAAGATCGACAAGTAGTAAGTAATTCAGAATTACTGTTAAAAATAGAAAAACAGGATTTATTTAATGTTTTTTTTTAATAAAAAGTTTAGGTTCTTATTAATAAATATTTGAACATGAACAAAATGAGTTACCTGCAAAACGCGTCTAAGGCCACAGTTTTCTGACCGCCAATAGTAGCCGAAATAACGCCAGCCGCTCTGCAAGAGAACGGGGTTTTAACCTGCCAGTGGGAGGGAAATTCAAGAAGAAGAACAGAGAGAAAAAACTAAAGAGAGAATATAAGAAAATGAATGGGACAGAGACGAGGAAACAAAATCAAAGGACAAAAAAAAAACAAGAATGACATAACAGAATAATTTTAGAAAGCAGGCTCACCTGGAAGAACCGGATCAGTCCAGCATCACCTCTTTGCCAAAAATAACAGAAGTGGCCATAACCAGAGAGAAAGAGATAGGCCGAGACTAAAACTCGGATGTGCATATAAATCGGAAGAATTCCACTGGCTCCGGTCATATGATAAATTAATATTATTAGCTGCATCCATCCTAGAAAACAATAAAAGAATTTTATTAATATATATATATATATAAAGATCATGGAGAAAATGGCTGTTTAATTTGATAAGGATTGCGAATAGCAGCCAGGAAAAAATCAAATCGGACAAAAAATTAGATCAATTTTTATCAGATTTATTTGATAGACGATAATTTTTTGTCCGATTTGATTTTTTCCTGGCTGCTATTCGCAATCCTTTATATATATATATATATATATATATATACTGTATATACCATTATATACCATTATATATATATAAATGAGAAGATAAGTTTTCTCGGATTAAGTCGAGAGGGATGTTGAGATATACTCGACGTTTCAACATCCCACGCGACTTAACCCGAGAAAACTTATCTTCGCATACATCCGGTTGCGGAAACCTTCCAGAGCATATATTAATATATTAAAAAATCTGGTGTGACTGGTCGCTTCGCTAATCGAAAGTTGTGTTCTGTTGTCACACCATATTTTTTTTGTGTCGAGATATATTTAGTTTCGACCAATATATTAAAATTCAAGATGTAAAATTTATAAACATGGTAAAATATTTATATTTTGTTATCATGGCAACTATTTCTTCTATAATTCCAATGAAGTACAAGAGAAGAGTGTGATTCAAACAATTTTGAGATCAAAATGAGAATATACATTTGAAAAAGCATCTAAAAATAATTGATTTTTGAATTTTAATCAAAATCGTTGGAGCGAATTTCGAGAAAATCTAAAAAAAAACTGAAAAAGTACATCAGTAAAGTACTAGTACTCTTTGACCTAACTTAAATATAAAATTTCAACCTCCTAGTTCTTTTCGTTCTTGAGATATTTTGTTCACAGACAGACAGACCATGTCGCGAAAACTACTTTTTTGGATTCAGGAGACCTCAAAACGTGTATACCCAACAAAATCTCGACATCGAATTTTTGACACGGATCCAATACTTTCTCTCTATATATATTAACATATATAGAGGTAAGAGAAAGTAAATATACAAGGTTCCTGTGAAAAAATAAGAAAATATATATATATTTCTTAGCTATTAATATTTGTTTAACAGAAATAAATCTCTTTAAGTAGAAGAAATTCGATGGTTGAGTGGTAATTATTAGGATTAGGTAGAGGTAGTAGGCAGTCAGCAAGTGCTAGGTCCTGAATCGATGTGATTCTGAAACGTCGACTATAATCAAATAGAGTTTTTTTTATCACTTGCTGGCTGCCTACTATCTCTACCTAATCCTAGAAATAAATCTCACAAGTTGTTAAGGTGAAGAAAAAGAAAACATGCTATTTTAATCATCGAATTTTTATTAAAACCCATTATGATGGATTTCCCAATAGGGTTGTCGGTTTAAAGTAAAGAAAAACAATAAATTAATAAAATCCAAGTGAAACGATAAGCATAGAGGGGGTTTATTAAAAAATAATATTGAATAGTATAGCTGTTATTCTTTTTTTTCACCTTCAAATTTACTTCATCTAATTATATATTCACACTCCTATGTTGCTATTAATAAAATAATAACCTTTCCATTCATCGGTCTGGTCCCTGTGCAAGACTTTAGTATATCGGCTATCTTCCGTAAAAAATAGGCCCAAAGCAAATACATATCCTAAAGGTAGCCAAAAAGTCACTTGAGAAAAATATTTATTTTCTTTCATAAAAAAATTCGTTCTGAAAAAAAATTGAAAAAAATTAAATTAATAAAAAACATTTAAAGAGCATTTAAATAACTTCTCTCGCCCTATTATTATATAGACCCTGTTACGCATTAGTGTGTCAAGCGCCAGCTACCGAGATTTGAGAAAACATTATTAAAGTTTTTTGTTTTGATTAGATAATTTTTTTTGTCACTTGTTCAAGTAACATTAAATATAAATTTTTTTAGGACATATTTCATAAAAAATACTATTAATTATAGCATTTGAAACAATATTCCGTGCTTAACTCAATTTTTAATTTTTTGGCGCTTTACACACTAATGCATAACAGGGTCCATATAATAATAATAATAATATATATATATATACATATATACGTCTTTGATATAAAATATTTTTTAAGAGGCTGATAATTATTTTTTAATATATATATATATATGGGTTATTCTACAAAAATGGGTTAACTTTGTGGCCGAATTTGAAACGCACAATTTTAACTTTGATTTTAATTGTTTGTAATGATTTTGATAAACAATAAGTTAATTTTATTGTATCCATATAGTAACAGTCATAAGTTTTTGATTTTTTTTTTTGTATTATTATAATATAATCTCATCAGTAGAGACCGGATTTTAAGCAAAATGCTTATTGCTCAATTTTATAAGCAGCCATTAGATATTTAATTTCTATACGAATTAGGAAAAACTAAGTGCATTGAGATTGCATTTTTTATGCTTTTTTGAGTTTTCATGCTTTTTTCCCTTTCGTGCTTATTTGAACTTATTTTACGAATATTTATAATTTTTTTTTTTTTTTATTAAAAAACTTTTTTCCCATTCACACACTCATACACCAGGGACGTATATAAGGGGGGGGGGGGCGCCCCCACCCCAAATTTTCAAAAACCCCGCAGTGTAAAAAAATATAGCCCTGTAAAAAAAAATTTTCTGCAGGGTGAAAAAATTTGGTTCCGCAAAAAAAAAATTTTCGCAGGGCGGGGCGGAATAAATTTAGTTTCTTTAAAAAAAAATTTGTATACGCCATCGGTATGAGTAAAAATTGCTTATTAGATGCTTTTTTTCAACTTATATGCTTATTTAACAACTTTTTATTCAAGTTTTTTATGCTTTTTAGCACTTTTTTTCCATTTTTTATGCTTTTTTCCGTCTCTACTCATCAGCCTCTTAGCTTTACGGTTGAAAAACTTCCAAGGGACTGATGTTTTTGATATAAAACACAAAAAATCTGCTAATTGATATGAAATACTTTTTTTTTTCTTTTATATATTAAATATAACAATGAAAAGACAGCAAATCCAGTAGCCTATATTGTTGAAATAATTATTAATAAATTTCCAAATTATTACTTATCCAGGGACTGAGTGAGTGTTTACATGATGATTTTCGACACAAAAATAGCAATTAAAGTATATAAAATAAAGATGGATAACTCCCGGTATTTCCTATATAAATAAATGGTGGGGGGGGGGTAAAGGGGGTAATTACCTCCCTCCCCCCGAGATTTGAGAAAAAATATTTTTTTTCGGAAATAAATTTTATGTAAAATTTTAAAAATTAATACTTAAAAATTTGATTTGTATATACCGTGGTATATTCTGGTAAAAAAGTACAGAATGCGCCATTAAATTACCAAAAATAAGAAAAAATTGTGTGCTAGAACCTGAGGGGTATGATTGAGGCGAGAGATGTAGATAACAAAATATTAAGTTAATACTTTACCTATCACATAAAAAGAAATAAGCCATTATAATTCCCATTTTTGCTAGAGATGTAATAAGTGTGTACATGCTATTTGGAACTGGGACAGGAGTGTTGGAGCCAGTGCTCAGAGGTTCGTAAACTATTGGCGCAGTTCCTCGGAGCGTTTGAAACCAGCGACGAACGACCATCACGAAAGCGAGTAAAGTGCTGCAAAAATAGAGAAAAAAATTAATTCAACAACAATAATTTTTTTTTTATTTATTAGCCCTTTGAGCCGAAGCCATAGGGATAAAAACTTTTTACAAAATACAATTATCAAAATACATATATAAACACAATCAATAATTATATAAAAAACATCATAGAAAGGAAAAAGACAATAATAAATTAGAAGATTCTGGTCCAAAAATAATAAATGTTCAGGTTTTAATATATTTTAGTTTAATGGATATGATATCCCTCTAATGAGGTGATAGGAAAAAAATCAAATTCAAAATTTTAATTTAATTGGAAATTTTTAAAATGAAGATGATCCCAACCGGGATCGAAACGTTAACGTCGTGGAAATAAAATAATGAAATACAACTAGCTGCAGATTTTCTTCACCTATCCTGAATTTTTAAAATATCGGATATAAATTGGAATCTCAAGTGTTTTAGTCTGAATCTCTATATTTTGATGGTTTTTATGACAATTTTAATTCTATAGAATTTATGGAAAGTTCGGTCAGTGACCCACATCTTGTGGGTACGTGGCTGGCGACCAGGAGCTACCCGAGCTGGGACAGGCAGTCCTTCTGTTCTTTGTATGTCTGTCTCTTCGTTCCTTTTTACTTTCTCTTACCTATGTATATATGTAATATATATATAGAGAGAAAGTATTGGATTCATGTCAAAAATTCGATGTCGAGATTTTGATGGATATACACGTTTTGAGGTCCCCTGAATCCAAAAAAGTGGTTTTCGCGACATGGTCTGTCTGTCTGTCTGTCTGTGTGTGTCTGTGTGTCTGTGAACAAAATATCTCAAGAACAAAAAGAGCTAGGAAGTTGAAATTTTATATTTAAGTTAGGCACCCCCATGGGACCTGACACGAAGCTTTTGAACAAAATCGACCAAAAAGTACTAGTACTTTACTGATTCACTTTTTCAGTTTTTTTCGATTTTCTCAAAATTTGCTCCAACGATTTTTTTTAAAATTCATATATCAACTATTTTTTAGTTGCTCTTTAAAATGTATATTCTCATTTTGTGATTGAAATCTTCTGAAGACCACTTTACTCTTGTACTCCATAGAAAAGATAGGAGAAATGGTTGCCATGGTATCAAAATATAAACATTTTGCCATACTTATAAATTTTACATCTTGAATTCAATTGTACCCTACTGCCGGAAACTAAATATATGTCGACACAAAAAATCTGGTGTGACAAGCACAGTACACAACTTTCGATTGCCGAAGGTAAGAGAAAGTTGTGTGCTGTGCGCCAGTCACACCAGATTTTTTCAACAGGTGACAGACCGACGGACCGGCTTGTTCTATTTCTTCCGATCGCAAAACGCATGATAGGGTTGGAGGGAAAGAATGAGGTCCACCCACCCCGCTTCGCGGGAATAAGACCAGGAGAGAAGAAGATAATTTATGGAAAGTACATTAATACCTACCAAACTCCAAAAATCGAAAAAGTGACTATTTGTAAAGTTGTATAAGGTTCTGCACTACTACAGCATGTACCGTCATTAAAATTCATATGGTCGTTACAATACATATTTAAAAGTATCTAAAAATTAAAACATAATGAATAAAATTCAATTGGATGAGTTCAAAAAAATTGAAAAAAATTTATGTATTTACCTGTATATCTAATTTTGTTACCGAAGGTCCCATATGAAGTCCATCTTCACTTTCTTCTAAATTCCCTTGAGCAACTAATCTTGAACTTGACCAAAGTTGAGCTGAACTTCCTTTCAATATCTGAAAATATGATTTGTTTTATTATTCATATTAGAATCTATATAAAATCTCTAAAATATACATATATACACAGAGGCGTAACTACATTGATTGGCGCCCCCCCTCGCAGGTACAAAAACTCGCCCCCCTTAAAAATATCTGGTGTGACTTAACGCAGAGGACACAACTTTCGATTACCGCAGGTCCTGTCACAGCAGATTTTTTTTTGTCGAGATATATTTAGTTGTATTAAGATATAGCACCATAACACCTCAGTTCCAAACTTAACAACTTGCATTTCATAAAAAAAAAATCTGGTGTGATGGTCACACAACACACAAATTAAGCCATTTGGTATCCAAAAATTTCGACATAGAATTTTTGACATAATCCCTATACTTTTTTCACTATATATTATTTACGCCCTGTATATATAGATCTATATATATATATATATACTAGACGCAAAGCCCCGCCTTCGGCGGGGCTTTCCGTCTAGCCAGGGGGCTGCGCCCCCTGGACCCCCTTGCTCGCCTTCCCTTTTCATTTTTATATATAGAGACTATTTTAACGGTTAATTATTTATGAATTTAAGATTTTTTGTGAATCATGTCCTTTCCGGGACTCTCCCGGTACACAGACAAAAAATTTACGCCGATATTTTAGAATTCAAAATGTAAATAAATAAAAAAAATCGTAAACATGGGTAAATATTGTTATCAGGTTTTTGTATTGATGTTATTTATATTAATTTAGTTTCTTATGTATTATTTATTGTAAACTGGTTTATGGTATGGCGAAGAGGCCAAACCTAAATAAAAAAAAAAAAAAAAAAAAAAAAAAAACATGGGTAAATATTTATATTTTGTTACCATGGCAACTATTTCTCCTAATTTTTATTATTTTCTTATTTTAACGGTTAATTACTGATTAACTTATTGTTATTTGTGAAACAAAACCTGTCCGGGACTCTCACAAACATACACAGAAAATTTCATCATAATTGGTTCAGTCGTTTAGGAGGAGTTCAGTCACATACACACGTACAGAAGAATTATATATATAAAGAATAAGATATATATAAATGTACTAATTAATTTAAATAAATTTGGCCGAAATACAATAGAAAATTATAGAATAAATGTAATGAAATGATGTTGTAATTGAATTGTACTTACATGCATTGCCTCTTTGTTGTACAAATCTAATTGCTCATTTGTTATCATTTTTCTGTTTTGTTCTAATTTTTCCGTATTAATTGGATCTTGAAGAGCCCAAATAACTTTGGTTTTCTTTTCGGATAATACATTTATTTCCTTAAAAAATATAATTAAATGAGATTGTTATTTAATGATAAATATATGATTGAATCAATTTCAAAATCAAAGCAATCATACATACTTGGACTAGTCTTTTTAAATTTAGAGAATATTCCTCTAAAGCGTGAAGCGACCCATTCATTTCTTTAATGTACCATGTAGCACAGCCTGCTATTATTACACTAGGTGGGTTCGTCTAAAAAAATATCATATTTTTTAATAAATTTCTTACTTATTGTTAAGAAATTTCAAATAATTACCTTCCATTTTTGAAAATCAGTGCTTGTTATGTATGGTGACCAAACTAAATCCACTTTTAATTGTAATTTAGAATTTGTAAACGATTTATCCGAATGAGGAATGGTATCGCCGTCTATTTCCATGTGATTTAAAAATTCTGTGTAAAGTCGTCGTATACGTGAATCACCGATGAATACAAAATGATTATGTTGGCCCCAAAAAGCTAAATATCTTAAACATCTTCTAGTATCTCTGTAAATAAAATGAAAATGAATTATTTTAAGATATATTTTATATAGAATAGAGATAGAGAAGAAACATTGATTAATTATAATTAATTTTATGGTCTAAAATTAAATTATTTTCTGCATATGTCCCGATTAATTTGTGTAAATTCTTCTTTTATAGATTAAGTAATTTTTTTCGAATTCGTGAAAGAATGGAAGGGGTCGGCTGCAGGTAGTGCTTGCTAACCCACAATTAGGACAAAACCGACTTTTCAGCACAATCAATTGAGCAAAGGTCTGTACTAGTTGTACAATTTGTTTCTCAGCCTGATATTGATATTAGAGTGCTCTTACAGTAGCAAAAACAACAACTTCCTATTGGTGTTTATATTGTTTACAAAGTTTAATCTCAAAACAATATATTTGTGGGTTAGTACTATCTGCGCCCGACCCCTTCAATTACTACTATGCTAGTACTATAGTAAGTGAAATCGGCACTTGATTGAGTCATGCATTTTTGATTCCTTCCTTAGATTAAAACAATATATTAACATAACTTAAGAAGGCCTCTGAATGTTTGAGTCAATGGCTTTTCTATTCTTTGATATTATATTTATATATGGACCCTGTTATGCAATGGTGTGTCAAAGACCAAAAAATTGAAAATTGAGTTAAGCACGGAATATTGTTTCAAATGCTTTAATTAATAGTATTTTTTATGAAATATGTCCTAAAAAAATTTATATTTAATGTTACTTGCACAATTGACAAGAAAAATTATATAGAATTCAATGTAAACAAAAAACTTTATTGTTGATTTTCTCAAAACTCGATATTTGGTCTTTGACACACCATTGCGTAACAGGGTCCATATACAGTAGAGTCTTGATAATCCAGTCTTCGATACTCCAGCATACTGGCTAATCCGGCCACTTCTTCGGGTTATTGCAGCAAAAAAAAGGGGTAATTTAAGAAAACAAAGTGTTATTACAAAGTTTTTTCAAGAGATATGTAATTTTGCTTCGGGTAATCCGGCATTTTTAGAATCCAGCATAGGGCCGGTCTTGTTTAGCCGGGATTAGCAAGACTCTACTGTATTGTATCTTTTATTGTCACTTCTCTATATTCCCTGATGGTCAAGCCTTATTCATACATCTCGATCGCTTGGAGCTAACTGCAATTTTATCCATATTATTATTATTAATTGACTTCATTTCGCACTTATAGTCGTCCTTGAATAGTTGTAGAGGATGAACCAAGGTGTTTGCGACAAGTTCGCTATAGAAATCATGTTTTGAAATGCAGTTCCATAGCCGACCGCCTTCGTAGGCTCAATAGAGCGAAAATAGTTGGTAGTTCCACTCTCTAATGGGCAGATACAGTATATACAGGATATTCTCTACAGTTAACTTGTCGCGGACCTCAAAGCTTTGCTTCGTCCTCTAGTAAGATTCAAATATTAAAAAAAAAAGCATTTATGTAAGTGCGACATGAAGTCGAGCAATAATAATAATTAGGACAAAATGAAAGTCAGTGGCAAAGGGAGAGAGATAAATGGAGAAGAATTGCCCACCAGAAAATGCTAAGCGTATATATACATATATATATATATATATATGTTCTGGAAGGTTTCCGCGACCGGATGTATGCAAAGATAAGTTTTCTCGGATTAAGTCGCTTGGGGTGCTGAGATTTACTCGTTTCGGCTCTCCTTTTGGAGCCATTTTCAAGAGAGAAGGAAGTTAGGAGGTAATGGTGGAGGGGGGTTGTTTACGGGGTCGCAGTCTTCCTGGTCCCCAGGTCAATTTGTCAAGTTGCTCACGGCCTGGGGAGTAGGCAGGTTGAGACACCGGGAACCAAGAGCTAACACCCCGACTTGGGGAGTAGGCAGATTGAGGCCCCAAAGTCAACCCAAACCAAACACAAACCCTGGGGACCAGGAAGACTACGACCCCGTAAACAACCCCCCTCCACCATTACCTCCTAACTTCCTTCTCTCTTGAAAATGGCTCCAAAAGGAAAGCCGAAACGTCGAGTAAATTTCAGCACCCCACGCGACTTAACCCGAGAAAACTTATCTTTGCATATATATATATATATATATATATATATATATACCCTCGGGCCTTGGTATAGTGGTTTGCCTGAAATAAAAAAAAAAAAAAAATGTATGTAGGCGATATGATCGAATGTACTTTTTGGAGTGGCTTTATATATATACAAAATTTAAATGAATTTTTCATGATCTTAATACTTTCCTCTTGCTTTTATCAATATACAGTATGTATGTATACTGTATGAGAAAATAAAAAAATAGTTTGGCTAATAAAACATTAAAAGAATGTTTTTGGGAGGAGAAAAGGGACAATTTTTTATTGTTGAGAATTTATCTGAGTTCTTTTGCCTGCTATAGAAAGTTTTATTTTGTCATCAACAAAATTGTCAGTTTGCCGAGTATGGCTATTTTATAATTCGTTTCCCAAATATCATTATCTTGTAGAATATTCTCTATCATTAAAGAGAAATATTCACTAATGAGGAAAAGGTTGATTTTGTGGTGACTAATAGATTTTTTTTTTTAAGAATCCATTTCAACTTTTTTTTTTTTTACTTATTTAATGTTAATTTCTCAATTTCTTTTGTCTTAGAAACTCAATATATGAAAATTTGTATCCTCTATCTAAAAATCTATAGGTGTTTGACCTTTAGGCCATTGATTTTATTGACTTACTATCAATTTTTTATTATTTTTTTATTTGATCGAATGATTATGTTTTCTAGAATTAAAATAAAAATATTTTGTTCACTGAGATTCAATATTAAAACATGCGTTTTCACATGTGATGATTTCATTGTTTAAAAATAAAAATATGAAAAATTTTAATGGAAACTTCTGTGATTCAAAAGAGAATTTCAAAAAAGATTTTATAAAATCAATTAAATAATCACATGAGAAAACCACGGGGGTGCTATTGGCCACTTTAGTTTCGGCCATTTTATTTACTTCCCCAGAGTGAAATCATTTGAAGGGTAAATAATTTTGGATCATTGAAAATGTAGCCCATTTGAGTAACTAGAATTTTCAAAATACAAAAATATACGTGATTTTTTCGGAATTTTGAGTTTAAATTAAAGGGGGGAGTGTGATATACAAAAAAAAAAAGGGGAGGGTAAGAAGAGACAAAAATTAAAAAGTTAGAATTAATTGTGAAACAAGAGAAGAAAAAAAAGCAAAAGCTTTTTTTTTAGGAGCTCGGGAGGAATTAGAATATACTTCCGAGACCATAAGCCCTCAATAATTTTAATACCCTTCCCCGGGCGGGGAAGACGCCACTTCCCTGGAAAGTTCGTTGATAAGAGCTCACTCCCAAAATTGAAATTAGAAAGTAGGAAGTAGCTATCTAAGTAGGAGATGTATTAAAAGGGCCTCAAGGAGAAACCTAAAACTAAGAAAAAAAATTTAAAGAAAAAAATTAACGAGGGAAAATATAGCAGGCTGTGAATTACAAACAATCCTCTTTATACATTTATATTTGAAATAAATAAGTTGTTTGTTGAATTACGAATATATTTCCGGTTTAACGGGAAGAAATAGATATTTTATTTAAATAGACCAGGAAAAAATTTAACAAAAAAATAACAGCCATTGATTTTATCTTGATTTCACAAAAAATTCCGTCTCACTAATATTCAATTTTTTTTAAGCCCTTTTCAGCTACTGAGGGTATGACTTTATTTATAAATTTTAATATACCATGGTACATTATATCGATGACTACAAACTAATTTCTTGGGGAATGTTATTTGCTTTTAGTTAAATTTAAAGCCTAGTACACACCTAGCGATTTTGCCGCGCGACTTTTATCTACATGTTATCCACTAACTCAACCAAAAATTATATATACACTGGGCCTCAGCGTTTTTTTTTTTACGGAAAAAGTGGGTCGCACATCAAAAAAGGTTGGGAACAGCTGGTCTAGAGGCAAAGTCTCGCAACAGTCGCGCGACTTTGTTGCTAGGTGTGTACTAGGATTAACAATCAATCCAATAATTGATTTCAAAAATATTTTAAAAAATAAATAAATAAGCATGTATAGGTTAAAAAATAAAACAAAATACACTAAAGAAAGATAACATTATCTAAAATTAAGATAAAATTTGTATCTTAGTTTTGGTTTTAAATAAAATAAAAATTTGAGTAATTAACCTTTCTTCAGATTAAATTATATATTAAGAAACTAATTTTATATAAATGTATTGAATTAATAGGTGTATACTTTATTATCTATTTATTGATAAAAAAACTCTTATTATATTAAATTCAATTCTATATATAATTATTAATTGAATCGCTAATAAACTTACTGAGGTGTATAAGTATGTAACATACAACCATAGGGTTGCCATTCATGATCGCCTTTATATTTCCCATCAGAGAGAAGCCAATTGCATGAATCACTCCCTGAAAAATAAAATTATTATTTTATTATAATTAGTAATTATTTTGCTTTAATTTATGAAATAAAATACCGTATCGAAGATGTAACATGCCATGGTATATGACAAAGCCAATAACAAATGCGAATGCCAATAATTTGGCGTTTTTAGCATTTAATTGTTGTATAATTTCGGCTGCTGATTTCCCTTGATCACTTTCAGCCATGACTTTGGCTTCACATTATTATAATATTTATTTATTTTTTTAAATTTTAGTTTGGTTTGCAAGTTTTTTTTCGCCCTTTGCAACATGAATGTAATCTGTCACTCGTCCCTAGCACTCGAGAAACCGCTCAGAGACAGGTGCTGCACCCTGGGCGGCCAATCGCGGAAACCTACGTTAATCGGGTCAATTCAAATTTATAATAAATATGGGCGCGGCATTGGGTAAAATTCAATTCATTCTTTTGCAATCATATTGCTCTTTTTATTATCTTGTGCCACATACGGAACATACTCCTCAAACCTAATTGATCTCTATAGTCACCTAAGGACGCTCCGGGTACCAAATTGTTCTCTTTAATTTTAATATCATCGATGGTGATTCCGGGGGTTAGTCTTCTCCCCTTCCCCAAGAAAATAAGGGTTGTTTTATAATAAGATTTTATTCATTTTAGAAAAAAAATCAACTTTTGAACTAGAGGGGCACAAGTAATTATGAAATACACAGAAAAGTACCTTTGTTAACAGGGTCGTAGTCAGTACTTTTTTTGCGGGTAGGGTTTGAAAGGTAAATTTTAACACACCATGTTTCCCTCTTTATATGAATATATTTCCAATTATAAATTTCGGAACTTAGGTGGGGGTTTAGACCCTTCATCCTGGCCTTCCTTCCTAAGACCCTGCTGGTTTTTTTAAATGAAATTTTTTTATATATATAATTGAACTTGATAAATATAAATATTTAGCCGAAATAAAATTGAATTAAATTGTATAATTCAACTTTTAAGGTGATATTTGTATTTATTGATGGGTCTCCTGGAATCTCCATCCTCAAAATTTTCACTTGAAAGCAGACAATATGTATATATATGTAAATTTCTATCGAAATATACAATTTTCAATGAATCCATTTGAAATTAAGTACACATATAGTACATGGACTAGGGAGTAACGTAGTAATAATTTGAATCCCTTAAATATTTTGAAAAATTAAATATAATCAAATTTCTTCAATATGGGAATAAAAATCTACAAGTAGGCTTGGAAATTTTAGAGCGTCCTTTGTGCTCTGAAAACCAGCTTTCCGGGTATACGACTAGGGCTGTGGAAGGAGCTACGCAACCAGTCGAAAAAAAATAAACTCCTTTCTCTTCTTTTTTTATACAATCATAAATACACCTTTTTGCTGCCCCCACAACAAAAAAAAAATTTTTATATTATAATATAAATATATTTTTTTCTTTTATTTGTTGAGTTTATAGTGGTACCCTTGGGAGGGGAAAAGAGGCCCCTCCCCCCCCTCCTCCATCTATCTCTCGCTGACCCCAATCTCGATAGATAGTCAGCTCGAAAAAAAAATGGTGTTTATCTCACGAACGGGTTGGGTTATTCATTTTAAGGAAAAATGGAAAAAGTGATTTTTTAGCGATATGTTAAAGGGTAATCAAATATTAAAAAATAATTTTTTTTATTTTTTTATTTTTACATTATGTTCATTCACATGGAAGACATAATATAATTAGTTAAATAAAAAAAATGTAACGAAGTATTTTCAAAACAATGATTTATATTTAAATATATCCAGTAATATTTCTAAAGTATCAATATCATTTGAAAAATGTTTTGTTTTAGCCTTTTTTGCCTTTTTCATTCACATTTACAGCTCTAATAATAATATACATGTATGGGAAATTAAACAAAAGTAGACTAAAGGCGATGAACAAAATACTTTTCAAAATTTAATAGTGTGCCATGTGTTTTTAAAATACTGAATGATTTCATTATTTTACGTCAATATTTTTTTTTTAACTTTTAAAGTTTAAAACATAGTTATTAAGTAAATTTAAGTACGTATTTTTTTTTTAAACCGTAATAACTACAAAAATATTTTTAGGATAAAATTGGCTTTAAAAAATCACAACCATTTCAATTTATATTAATTAACAAATTTCGGTCACTATAAGATGAATAGAGGCGTATAGGAAGGGATTTCCCATATTTCTAAATTAGGAATATCTGGTCAGCGAAGAAATAGGGAAAGCCCTTGTAATTGCAAGGGTATCTTTTCGCCGCTACAGTTCTAAAGTAGGTATAATCGTTTTATTCATCAAAGGGTGACACAAGTATAATAATCTATTTGTAAAAGGCAAGATTTACTATATATGATAAAATAATAAACAATCCTTATCATAATATTAGTGTTTTTAAAAAAGTTGAAAAAATAGAATGGTTTATAGGTAGATAAATATTTTGTTATTTGAAATTTAAAAATATTCAAAGATTTTGAAACAGATCATGAGAGAGACAAAATATAAAATTAACAAAATTCTTTAAAAAAGATTTCTAACATATAGTATATATATATATATAATATGTATAAAAAGAATATTAATAATTAAAAATGTACACTATGTTCAATAAGATAAATATATCTATAACTATAATACTATGATAAATAGTTGTTAGCTATTTCCACAACCGTAATATATAAAAAAATATCTAAATATTTTAATATTTAAAAGTATTTGGAGTTTTTGAGTAACGTCTTTTTAATGGTAGTGTAAATAGATTAAGTAGATTTAACAATTTTATTTATTTATATTATTATTGTTACTATATTATATATATAATAAATTTTTTGATATTTATTTATTCATAATTGAAAATATGGATTTTTGATTTGAAATAAATTTGTTTATAAAACTATGTGGTATTTTTGTTTAATTGGGGTTTGACTATGAGCGAGATATTTTGTATACCCTGACTGACTGTCTTCCATTTAAAGTGAAAATAATATTTATTTTATATTATGTGGGATTAATATTTTCAAAAAATATCTATTTGTTTATTTTCAGTCTTCCCACTTTTATTTTTCTAGTATTTAGAAAAAAAAAAAAATTTTATTCCAAATCTAACTCAGGGGCTCAAATTAGGTGATTTTGTGAGTTAAGATTGTATTAATAACTAACGGGTTTTTTCCTAATTTTTATGTTGACGTCAAAAGATAAATTTTGGCAGAAAATCAAGACAACAAGTTAACAAATTCAAAACTATTCTATATTAAAATTAAACCATGTGTTTCACTGTTTGGTAAAACCTTGTAAAACGATTGAGGAACAGCATCATAATCACTGCGTTCGAACCCTAATATTTAAATAATAGGCGTTGTCTAACGAGTTTAAACCGTTTTTCGATAAAGGCAACAAGCTTTTTCCACATAGGATCAAGCAGATCTAGAACTCTATAGATTATATGGGGAGAGTCATTATCATGCCGAAGAATAGAACCATTTGTGAGATGTCTAAAACGTTTATACTTGAAACTGAATCGTAAGGGTTGCGGGTTAATTCGAACATAGAGGTAGAAATTGCTGTTAGGGAACAAAAAGTCGAAAACATTTTATCAGCAGGAGTTTTTAATTATAGGCCATATTTTGTTATTAATTATTTATTAAAAATATAAATACTATACAACGTTACGATTGCTTATTCAGAGATTAGTTCACTTGCGTCGGAGAAAATGAACCAAGTTCCTTGAGTCGGAGCAAGTTCACAGTACTTGAAAACGACTGTAGAATAAGCAGTCGAAACTTTGTACAGTATTTATATTTCTAATAAATAATTAATAACAAAATGTGGTCCAGTGGCGTAGCGAGGTCAGTTCGCGCCCGGGGGCACAATACCTTTTTAGCGCCCCCCACCCCATTCGAAAACCATATAATATTATATGTAAAATATACAAAATTATTATATTACACTGGCACTAAATTGAAAATATATTTTCCAGAAATCAATGATAATAAAAATAAAAATTATCCAGCAATTTTTTGTTTTGCGGACCATTTGACGCCCCTTTGTGCGTAGCGCCCGGGGCATGATGACCCCCCCCCCCTCGCCCCCCCCACCCCCCCTCGCTATGCCACTGATGTGGTCTACCACTAGTAAAATTAAAAAATTTCCTTAATAATAATAATTCAAACCACAAAAGTTTTAATAAATAGTGTAACAGGTAGGGTTTGGAAAAAACCGGAAAATTTTGAAAACCGGTTTTTCGGTTTTTTACAAAGCTAAAAAACCGGTAAACCGGTTTTAAACCGGTTTTTTTTTTCAACTTCTGTTTAGAACGGGCCACCATTTTTGGAAGTTAAATTAATTTGTATACACCATAATTTAGAAATATTTTATTGTTTGGTACGGAAAAAGATCCCTTGACCTTTAGTATTAATAAACAAAAAATGTTCCTTAAATAAATCAAGGAAAAAAAAATATTCAAAACAATATTTAATAGAATTATTTTTTAATAACCGCGCCCCTGTCTGCGACGGACCGTTGCCTTTTCTTAATTATGTAAAGAAAATTATTATTATTTTTTATTTTTTAAAACACACTTTTTTTTGTTGATGTGTATCAGGATGAAGAAAGAAAAGCAGCTAGTATTTATTTCGTTTATTTAATACCCATTAGGCTGACGTTACGAGTCTCGGTCGAGACCATCTTCGAGCTCCAAAATAGCAAGGGATGAGGATAAATTTTAAAATTACAATTTTCTTTCAACATATTATATATACATATATGTTGAAAGAAAATTGTAATTTTAAAATTTATCCTCATCCTGGCTATTTTGAAGCTCTGAAGATGGTCTCGACCGAGACCGTAACGTCAGCCGACCCCGAAACCCTAAGCCCCTAGAAGATAATGTCTTCTCTCTGACCCATGGGTCACGGGCTAATTTATAATTTGAATACAAGTATTACTGGAGAAAAAATAAAAAAATAAAAAACCGAATTCGGTTTTTTGGGAAAAACTCGGTTTCTCGGTTTTTGAAAATTAGCCAAAAAACCGGTATACCGGTTTCGGTTTCCACCGGTGTCCAAACCCTAGTAACAGGGTATCTATAAATTAGTCAAACATGGTAACTTGCTTTAGAGAGTTCTTTTGAAATTTTTGAATAAAAAATCGTCTTAAAACATAGAAACGTATTTCTATGCAACAAATCCCTATTATAAGACCTCACAAATTGTTGGTCAAAAAATTATTTTTTTCCTTTTGAAATCAAAATCAAGAAATATAATACAAATATTATTTTCCACTTTTTATCCTATAAAGTGTCTCGAAAAATAGATTTTTTTTTTCTAATTTCTCAGAGAAAGACAATTTTTCTAGTTTTTTTTTTTAACAACAAACTTGTTATTTTAAGTAAAATAAGGGAATATATATATGTCTTTTAGTTTGAAATTTTATTTGATTAAGTGTTAATATGAAAAAAAAAATTCACTCATTCACTTCTAGAGAAATTCTTCTTTGGCATCTAATTGTTCAAATTAGAAATCCCTATTTAAATTCTATATATCAAAATAAGTCTTCTAAAAAATATTTAATTTTTTTTTAAAATAGACGACAGATTAATTAAGTACAATATATAAGGTAAATAAATTCAGGAACTATTTATAAAAAATTTTTCTCATAAATCCAACATTTAATAAGAAAATTGGTGTCTAATTTGAAAAATTTCATTTGAGGCTGAGAGGCCTGGATATATGCTTTTTATCACACAATAT
>JAKCPI010016523.1:0-15348 GCA_023213315.1 Euborellia annulipes | reverse complement strand
AAAACAAGAGAAAATTTCTAAATCAAATATTTTGTTGAACCTCGAGGGATATTTATACTTCTATAAAATCCTCCCTCAAGAGAGAAAATAATCCTGTTATCGGGGTTTTCGATGAGGCAAGAAGTAAATTCACCCTCCCAGGCGATGGAGGGGGTGGGGCACGTTCATTTTCATTCATATATAAACGCATTTGAAAATGTTTGTTTGAGATGCCATTTTGTGTTGAATATACATTTAATTAACTCTCTCTCTTTTGGGGGTTTAAAATATTGAAAAACAAGTTATAAAGACGTCATTATGCAATATTGTTTAATTATTTATAATTACAGGACAAGTTCTTGAATAAAATATTAATATTTTTAAGTAATTACACTGTAAAAAAAAATATGAATTTTCAATCATTTTTCATATACTTCGGTGGTTTAATATTAATATGCCCAGGATATGAAATAAAATTAATCTAAAATTTTATGAACAAATTACCAACTTTTGAACTTATCTTTTTCTTTGTGTGCCGCCAAATTTTGAAATCGTTAAAAGTGTACCGCGACAAGTTGAGAATCACTGGTCTAAACGTTCTCAAATAACTCGACTACCTCAAGGAATTTTTATTAATATTATTTTATAATTATTTTAAGGAAACTTGAAATTATTCTTTTCAAATTTATTTCACAAATCAAAATTTATTAAATTCTGGTTTGAAATTCGAGCTCTAAACTATTTAAATATTTATGAAGTATATTAAAATCATACTAATTTAAATAATTTTTATAAAGTAATTCAACTAAATATCTATAAAAATTAAAATTAAAATTAACAATTTTTACCAAAATAATATACAAGAAATTTGTTAGGTTGGCAACAAATTGAACTTTCTCATATATATTCATAAACAGTTTATGTAACAGACTTCCTATACTTGTATAGGAAGTTTTCTTCAAAATTTTCAACAGTGTAACTGCAAGGTCGATCCCCTTAACCCATTAATGCCGACCATATTTTATAGAATAGTAGCGGTGCAAAGTGGTACAAAATGCTATTCTAGCTGGACAAAATTTTTTTTTCTGTAATTAAGTTTGAATCACTTGCAAACCATTCTCTGATGTCTATACCAACAGAAAATGTCCGGGAATTTCTCCGTTTATGCGGGGGTTGTTTGTCTTTTGCAATTAAAAAAAGGTCAAATTCAATTAACACATTTTTAACTCTCCTAGCTTGCACGATTATTCTACGGCAAATTTGACAAAAATTGCTCAACTACTGTCAATTCTCTTCTTTTAGACTTTAATCTAAATGTATGTACTTTTAAAATTATTTTATAACAATATAATTAAGAAATAATAAAGTTACAAAAAAAAATTAAAACCAAATCAATTTTGCTACTTTATTTATGCTTATAAAAAATTTCCCGTTAGTCTCCGTCATTTAGTAATAACGATTGATTAGAAGGAGTATTGTAGAGTTTAGATAACAAATTTTACCACCATATTTGGTTTTTATTGCAGTTTAAACAATGGACAACGCATTCATTCGAAGAGCTTTATTCGAGGGGTCGCGAGCAAAAATCATCATATATTACAAAATTTTTTAATAAAATGGCTCGAATTTCCTGAAATTGTATCAAAAGCGACTGCTGAAGTAATATTATTGTTTAAAAACCGACCACAACAAATTGCAGACAAGGAGGAGACGAGGAATGAAGAATTATGTCTGATTTTCAGTAGTAACATGGGCGTAACTAGGGAATTTGGCTGGGGGAGAGGGGACCATGGGACCAGCCATCCTCCAGGGAGCTTGGAAGGCCCCATATTGTCTAGTTACGCCCATGGTGCTTTTAATATATTTTTATTGTTATTGAATAAAAGTACCCCGAAAAAAGTTATTTTTGTTTCAATATTCATTTTGTCCAGCTAGAGTAGCTTTTTGAACCACTGTGCGGTGATAGGGTTGCCTTTGATTAAATAACAGCCCAGTTCGTAGTTAACTAGTTAACACTCAATATTTGGTATAAGGCTTAATTAAGAGATGAAATTAGAAACAGAATTATTCTTTTGGAAATTTTTAATTAGAAGAAAAAGACGTGGGCTTTTCCGGGAGCAGCAGAATAAAAAAAAAGCTTTAAATTTTGTTGCCGACGTTTCGAGATCTAGTCACACACTCATCAGCTAGGGAAGAAAAATTGTCAGAGAGGTTGTGCTGTAGTGAATTTTAATTTCATGTGTATACTATTTTCACGTCAAAGGCCGTGACGCCACAAGCCGTGACGACAAAATAAGGGAAAGAAGTAAATATAAGGAAAAATTTTATCGACAAAAATAAGAATGATGGAATTTAATATATATGACGAATTATAAAAAAATAAATGTGAGATTTAATTATTCCAATTTTTAAATTGATAAAATATAATTTTTAAATAATTTAAAATTATGCAAATCTTCACCTACTAAATAAATATTTTTCTCAGTTTTTAGCATGCGCCTATTGATTTCCCATTATCAGAATTATTAAGTTAAGATTAAAAACGCGATTTTAATACCCTAATTGAATAATTTTCTGAAAATTTTCGGTTAAAAGCCTACGATCCGAAAAAAAAGTTTCACTTGCATCGTGGTTTCATAAAACAATGATTTTTTTTTTAATTGGAATCCCACCAAAGACGGGCAGTTCACCTAGTTAACAAAATAATTTTATTGAAAAAACTAAAAAAAAAAAAAAGAAATTTCATGTTACCTGATCCAACTAATAAATAAATAAAAAAAAAAAACACATTCCCTCTTGAGTGGCTTTTATTCTATTATTTTACATTTTATAATATATAAAATAAAATAAATAACTAACAATGGAAGTTGTGTGGGCTTTCATTTTCCTAAAAACAAAAGCCCACACAGGTTGCGTAGACAAGAGAGGGGGAGGGGAGGGGGGGGAGTTACATGATTTCAATTTTAGTGCCGACGTTCAACTAGTGGGGGGAGAGAATTTTAAATGTTCGCCACCTACTTCTATTGCCTGTTGTTACTTGATAGAAACTTGATTAAAATATTCAACTACCTCTATTCATGTTGTTTAGTGTAAGAGAGAAGAGAGACACGTAACGATACAAAAAAAAAAAAACAGGGTTTTCTCTTTTATCTTTTGAAAAATACGAAAATAAAAGATGTTTTTTTTTTTCTTCATTATTTTATTCAAATAAACACACAGCGACGTTTCAGTCTTCATAAAATTATGGCTAAGATCTTACAGATGCTTACATATGACTTAAGAAAGTCGAGTGGAAATAGTTCCCCCGCCTTGGGGGGGGGGGAGGGTGACCTTTTAAAAAACCAAAGTATTTTGGAGGGATTTTTCAATGAGGTTTTTAAAGTGAAACTTTTATTTAATGACCTCAAATTTTTTCGCTCTTCTATCAGCATGTCGCGTTGCAAGCCGTGACGTCAAAGGCCGTGACTTTACAAGCCATGACGTCACAAGCCGTGACGAACAAAATAGGAAAGTTGAAATTTAATATATATGACGAATTATAAAATAATAATTGTGAGATTTAATTATTCAATTTTTAAATTGATAAAATATAATTTTTAAAATAATTTAAAATAATTCAAATCTTCAATTAGTAAATAAATATGGCCCACGGGGCGTGGTGTAGAGGTTAGCGTGCTAACCTCATATACCAAACGTCGCGGGTTCGGACCCCAGGCAGTCCGATGATTTTATTTAAGCCAATTGGATACCAGATGGCTTAAATAAGAATGCCTGGACCCTATATAGGTATATTTATTCAATAACGGTTATCGTAAATGTCTTATATGGCCTGAGTTGCCGAAAAGACAGTGTGAATGTGTGTGTGAGTGTGAGTGTGAATGAGAAAAAAAAAAAAAAAATAAATATTGTTCTCAGTTTTTAACATGCTTCTATTGATTTCCCATTTCTCAATTATTAAGTTAAGATTAAAAACGCGATTTTAATACCCTTAATTAAATAATTTCCTGAAAATTTTCAGTTAAACGCCTACGATTCGAAAAAAAAAAGTTTCACTTGCATCGTGATTTCATAAAACCAAACAATGATTTTTTTAAAATGAATTATATTCATAAGGAATTATTGGAACAGAAAGTTATAATTTTTTTAATGATATATTAAAAAATTAAGGAAAATTAATTTTTTTTATCAAGCAAATACAGCAAACAATCTGACCCAAAATTCTTAAATTTAAAAATTAATTTATTATTATTATTAATCACATATTAATTAAGAAAATTTTAAAATAAGCTTAGTAGACATATTTAAAAATTATATTAGAGTGAGGTGGATAGCTGAGTAGATCTTGTAGTAAGGAAGAATTTGCAATTGCTCTTTTCTTTAAAAATTATGTGTCAAATAGTTCAGCAATCTTGCAAAAGATGGCAGGCTAGTCTAACAGCCGATATAGTAATAGCCCATATCTGGCCTAAATTTATATACTAGCCGCGCTTCCCGCCCCGCGTCTAGACAGGGGGACTAAGCCCCCCTGGGCCCCCCGCCAGGTGGCTCGGGCACGCCTCCGGCAGGCCCTAGCCTTTTTTTTCTTTATTTTTTGGCTTGCGGCTTAGCTCACTGTATACAATACTTTAAAAAAAAATACAATCTTTAAAAAATACATACATTGTGTAAAAAACCTCTTTACAAAAAATACCTTATATAAAAACATAGTTATCAAAAATACATTATACCAACAACACTTCACAAAAAAAAAATTTTAAAACGAAAACGCTTATAATTAATTCTCTATACATTTCCTATGGGAGAAATCGTAACTTTAGGAATTAATAACTCAAAAAGTTTTTCTGTACTCATCATAAAGTCCTTTATAATATTGCAAAAATTCGTTTCAAAATTCCAACGGGAAGTTATATTGAATATAATTAGATATTACTTCATGTAGGCCTACCCGAAAAAGATATAAGGGTGTGCCGCCGGGAGTCGAACCACGGATCCACCTTAATTTGCTTTCCAACTGAGTTCATATACCCGAATGCCGTGCTGTGGTCTAGTGGTAAGGGCACACTGAGCGCAAATCGGTGGATCCGTGGTTCGACTCCCGGCGGCACCCCTTATATCTTTTTTCGGGTACATGAAGTAATATCTAATTATATAAATCTCCGTTTCGCGGCTTACCTACGCGATATATATAATATCTTAAATATTATATATAATTTCTTAGTTATATTGAATATATAGAAGATTATTGGGAATTGGGTTCTATATTCGCGAGAATATTTGAAATAATTAAATACCGCCGGCGGGCATTCAATTTATTTATTTATTTATTTAAATAGACACTTTATTAAAATTCAAATTTAATTTACCAGAAGAGAGAGAGAGAGAGAGAGATAAGTTTTGACCCTTAAAGTTTGACACTCAGACTACAGGGCAAGAAAGTAATTTAATTTAGAATTTGATCTCCCCCCCCCCTCTTCCTCTGTGAAACTCTTTAATTAAGTTACTATTTGATTTGATGATGATAAAAAATATATATTCAATGGAAAAATAAATAAACGAATATAAATACAATTGTTCTCTTTGCTCTTTAATGTAAATTAATTATTCGCTCAATAAAATCTCATTAAAATTCTCTTTTATCATCAGCATCATTCCATTTAAAAGAAAAAAATAATGTGGTGTATTCACACATGACTTCCACCTAGACTTTCTCGTGTTCTCTTCAAAAGCGTGATTGTCTTAGGGTGCGATTATGTTGGAGCTGCGATAAGCGATAAGAGCAGAGCGCCAATTATATTGGAGCTGCGATAATAGCAAAGACAAAGCAGGTGTCTAAAAGTTTAAACTGTTTTTAATCGCTATAAATTGGTATTTGCTTCAAGATATTAATAGAAAACGTGAATATTGGTGTGGATGGAGCTGATCGGAGGTGAAGATTTTGATGTCTGCATAATGTTATAATTGACAGAGAAGGCTTTGAACATAACCTCGTATCTGTCAAAATTCACTATGATTTTAAATAAATATATTAAATATATTTTAACTGTTAAATTTATTAATATACTAGCTACGCTACGGTTGCCTACGGCAATCGTACCTTAGCTACACCCTGGCGGGCGGCGTCTCGGGATAAGTTATTTTCGAACTTTACATCATTTTATTACTTAATGTCTTCCTTTAATACTTAAGGTTTTCGAACAACAAACCTATTAGGCTCCGGTTCGCCTGCAGCGAACTCTCGCCGTTCCTTTTTTGCCATTGCCAAAGAGAAATCAATGAAAAATCAAAAAATCCACACAAAAAAAAACATCTTAGGCTCCGGTTCGCCTACGGCGAACCCTCGCCTTACCTTTATTGCCATTGCAAAATAGAAAACAATGAAAAATCAAAATTTTTGGCTAAAGAGATTATACGATTATTCAATCAATTAATCAATTAATTTAAAAAAAATCAATCAATAAGCTTAGATAGATATAAATATAAATTTAATATATGGAAAAAAATGTTAAAAAAACAAAAACAAAGAGAATAATCATAATATTTCATCAAAGAATATTTTATGATGATGACGCAACTCGTGGGGGGTCCTAAATGTCAAAAGTGTCATCTGTCAAAAAAATGAGAGGTTAGATAGGTTATGTTTCTCCATATTTAAGAAAAAAAATGGCCGCCTTTGTTTTTATATACAGTATGTCATTAGTAGAGACCGGATTTTAAGCAAAATGCTTATTGTTCAATTTTATAAGCAACCATTAGATATTTAATTTCTATACGAATTAGGAAAAACTAAGTGCATTGAGATTGCATTTTTTATGCTTTTTTTGTTTTTTTTGAGTTTTCATGCTTTTTTTCCCTTTCATGCTTATTTGAACTTATTTTACGAATATTTATAATTTTTTTTTTTTTTATTAAAAAACACACTTTTTCCCATTCACACACGCATACACCAGGGACGTATATAAGGGGGGAGGGGGCCCACCCCCAAAAAAAAAAAAAAAAAAATTCAAAAACCCCGCAGTGCAAAAAAATATAGCCCTGGAAAAAAAATTTTCATCAGGGTAAAAAAATTTGGTTCCGCAAAAACAAAATTTTTCGCAATTTTTCTTTAAAAAAAATTTGTATACGCCATTAGTATGAGTAAAAATTGCTTATTATATGCCTTTTTTCAGCTTTTATGCTTATTTAACAACTTATTATTCAAGATTTTTATGCTTTTTAAGCACTTTTTTCCATTTTTTAATGCTTTTTTGTCCGGTCTCTAGTCATTAGTAATCCTAATGAATGACATTAGGATAAACAAATGAAAAAAATGTTACATTTCTCCCTTTTTTAAGAAATTCAAGAGAAAAGATGTTAAAAGTATGAATTAAAAATGGGAAGAAAATTAAGAATAGTTTTAATAAAAGTTTAGTCAGAAAATTTTTTTTTTTTTTAAAAAAAAAAACATTCACACTTTTTCTCATTCACACTCACACTCACACACTCATTCACACAGTCTTTTCGGCAACTCAGGCCATATAAGACTTTAGACGATAACCGTTATTGATAAATATACATATAGGGGTCCAGGCATTCTTATTTAAGCCATCTGGTATCCAATTGGCTTAAATAAAATCATCGGACTGCCTGGGGTCGAACCCGCGACGTTTGGTATACGAGGTTAGCACTCTAACCTCTACGCCATGCCCCGAGGGCAGTCAGAAAATTAAAGAAAATGTTGTTAAAAGAAGATTCTTGATGAAAATGACGTCATTCGATTGTTAAAAAGTGGTTATTATCTTAGATATATAGAGCGATTAAATTAAATTAAAATATTAGCCTAAATTAAATTATTAATAAATTTGTTTATTAATTAAATGAACCCATTATTAAGATTATTATATATTATAATAAATATTTTAAATATAATAGATACTAAATATAAATAGATTTAAAAGTTGATTGAATTGAAGTGGCAAAAAAACTTCAAATAATAAGTAAATTTATTTATTTTAAATTAAAAAAAAAATAGTGTAGATTAACTTACAATTTGTTTGTGTTTTTTGTGCCACTTCATTCAATAGTTTGTCTAGAAAAATATATTATGAAAATTTTTCTCTTTTTTTTTATTCCCCAATGAGGGCCTAGAAATACTTCACTTATTAAAATGTCTATATCCTTCTCCGATCAGAGCGTCGATAAGAGCAAAGAAAATGAATCGGGATCAAAGAGATATGCCCCCATAATTCTTTTTTTTTTTTTAAAGCTAAAAAAAGTTGTCGCCTCTTCGTTTAATATCTGATTAAGAGCGAGAAAGTTCAGCAAATTTGTTGCCTATTTTTTTTTTTTCTCATTAGAGAGAGATATTCATATAAAAAAAGCGAGAGGGAATCATTATTATACCCTTGTTTTTAAAGCCTCGTTATAATTTAATAAAACAAAAAATAAAAGAGAGGGGGAGAAGATAATTGGTTGTGATTTGAAAGTCTGCTTGAATAAATTCAGTCTAGAAAAGAATGATCCAATTTGGGTTATCAACATCAATTTACGTACCTTTAAATTGACAATTTTTTTTTTAATTAATAAAAAAAAAAATCTGGTGTAACTGGCTCCAAAGTACACAACTTTCTCTTACCCTTCGGCACCATGCTTGTCACACCAGATTTTTTGTGTCGAAATATATTTAGTTTCGCATAGCGCCTTATTTAACTTGACAACGTGCATTTCATAAGTAAAAATCTGGTGTGACTGGTCGAACATCACACAACTTTCCCTTACCTTTTGGCAAGTGAAAGTTGTGTACTGTGCTTGTCACACCAGATTTTTTGTGTCGAGATATATTAGTTGCTATTAGCATTTAAGTTCCAAATTTGAACAGGCATTCATAGATGGCGCTGATTTACGAATTCTTCCACATCAGTAATGTGTACTTGAAACGATTTCCACTAAAAATTTCACTGATATACTTTTTAAAAAAATAGTTAATTTATGAATTTTAATCAAAATCTTTGGAGAGAATTTTAAGAAAATCGAAAAAAATTGAAAAAGTATATCATTAGTAAAAGAATTAGATTTTCGGTTTAACTGTGGTTTATTTGTAAAAATTACAACGTTTCGGCCACTCATTCTGTGGCCTTCTTCAGGTACAATTCAGCTAAGATTACAAAGGTTGTTACATCTGTGACATTCTCAATTGAACTGGTTGAGAAAACAAGATGGCTGCCGCACTCTCGACCTGCACGCCATCTACACATGAGCGATCGCAGCGCCCCTACATACAATTTGACACGAAATTCAAATATTGTATTTTTAAAAAATGTATGTAGGGGCGCTGCGATCGCTCATATGTAGATGGCGTGCAGGTCGAGGTATTTTAAAAAATACAATATTTGAATTTCATGTCAAATTGTATGTAGAGGCGCTGCGATCGCTCATATGTAGATGGCGTGCAGGTCGAGGTATTTTAAAAAAATACAATATTTGAATTTCATGTCAAATTGTATGTAGAGGCGCTGCGATCGCTCATGTGTAGATGGCGTGCAGGTCAAGATGCGGCAGCCAACTTGTTTTCTCAACCTGTTCAATTGAGATTGTCACAGATATAACAACCTTTGTAATCTTAGCTGAATTGTACCTGAAGAAGGCCACAGAATGAGTGGCAGAAACGTTGTAATTTTTTACAAATAAACCACAGTTAAACCGAAAATCTAATTCTTTTACTAAAGATAACAACTGTGAAAGCCTAAATTCCAAAATTCAAGAAAAAGTATATCAGTAAAGTACTAGTACTTTTTGGCCGATTTTGTTCAAAAGATTCGTATCACGTGTTAGAGTGTTGTCTAATTTAAATATAAAATTTCAACCTCGTTGTTGAGATATTTTGTTCACAGACACAGACGTTATTTTACAAATATTGGACTTTTTCACCTGAATTATTTCATCTCTCCAACAAATCAATGCGGTTATTTTTAAATATTTGCCAAAAAGAAAAATCAACCTCAAACGACCTGGCATTTAAGTAAATATTCTGTCATTGATCGAATTAAATTGACACAAATGGATGATGAGGATTCGGAAAGAGATGGGGAGGGGGTAGGGGTGGGTGGGGGTAAATAGGCTCAATTAAGATTCAATTTCATTTTCATCTGTCTTTAAGGTGAAATCTAAACTCACTTTTGAACGGAATTGAAATCTGATATTTATTAAAGGGAAGCAAAGGAATTCCAATTATTTTTACAATAGGAGATTAGATGTCGAAGAGATTTTTTTTTTTTTTTTAATTGAAGTATTTACACGGTTTCATATTATAGAAGTGGTATTTTCTTATTAAAGAGCTCCGGGTGGAGGGAATACGGCCGATTTGTGATTGATAAATATCTGGGGTTTGTCCTTCATGGATGCTCCTCTCAAATAACTTTAGATATCGATAAAATATGCATCGGAGAGTATTTTTGTCAGTGATGTCTATTTCGGTTTGTTAAATTAAAGCCCAAGGCCCTATTTCATAAAGCTGACAATGATAGGTGACAATTTGTCGAATAGGCCTACCTATTTCATAAAAATCCGCTATGGACTTAATTGTCAAGTAAAAAATATAATAAAAAAACTTTTTAAAAAAAAATGCTTTTATTTAAATTGAACTAAAAAGAGAGAAATAATTTAATTGTTCTTGTTAAAATTGTTGAATATTTATGACTTAATTAAAATAAAAGCGTGGGGCGCATATTGATAGCTTAAGGAATTGTATATTCTTAGAGCCTCGGAATCACTTTGAAGAGCCCCACGCTTTTATTTTAAGTCATAAATATTCAACAATTTTAACAAGAACAATTAAATTATTTCTCTCTTTTTAGTTCAATTTAAGTATTTTTTTTTATTATATTTTTATTTTAAACTTTTTAGTATTTTTTAATATAGAGCAGCGGTTCCCAACCCATGGTCTGCGGCCCAGTTGTGGGTCGCGGGCTGATTGGAACTGGTCCGCGGACTTCTAAGAAAAGAAAAAAATTTTTTTTTTTTTTTTTTAAACACTCACACTTTTTTCTCATTCACACTCACACACACATTCACACTGTCTTTTCGGCAACTGAGGCCATATAAGACTTTTTACGATATCCGTTATTGATAAATATACATATATGGGGTCCAGGCATTCTTATTTAAGCCATTTGGTATTCAATTGGCTTAAATAAAAAGGAAAAATTATATATTAATATATTTATATAAAATTATACAGGGTGTCCCAAAACTCAAGGATAATCCGTGAAGAGGAGATAGCTCAGTTAATGAGTGTTCAAATAAAAAAATTCTTTTAAATAAAAGTTTCTTAGTTATCGTGATAGGGACCTTTTTTTGAAAATCTGGCAAATCGCTAACTTTCCCTAAATATTTAAATGCTATGGCTACAAATTTTCATATTTTAATATTCTAATTGTAGTTACGGAATCTTGAATAACACTGTTATTGATCACTATTCTGAAAATAACCGTGAGTATTATTCTTTTTGAAAAAAAAAAAAAATTTTTGCCGGATTTATGTGTTAAAAAATTTTGATCTTAGAATCTTGATTAAATGCGCTAATTTTTTACATAATTTGCCATTATTGTTTATTACATATTTTTATAAGATATCAAGAGTCAATGTTAGCTCATCAAATTTTTTTAACACATAAATCCGGCAAAAATTTTTTTTTTCAAAAAAGAATAATACTCACGGTTATTTTCAGAATAGTGATCAATAACAGTGTTATTCAAGATTCCGTAACTACAATTAGAATATTAAAATATGAAAATTTGTAGCCATAGCATTTAAATATTTAGGAAAGTTAGCGATTTGCCAGATTTTCAAAAAAAAAAAAAAGGTCCCTATCTCGATAACTAAGAGACTTTTATTTAAAAAAGAATTTTTTATTTGAACACTCATTAACTGACCTATCTCCTCTTCACGGATTATCCTTGAGTTCTGAACACCCTGTATATATATATATATATGTATATATATATATATATAACCAAGCCTCTGAGGCATCCAAATTGACCTGGGGACCAGCAAGACTGCGACCCCGTAAACAATCCACCCCAACAATTCCCACCTAATTCCATACTCTTGAAAATGGCTCCAAAAGGAGAGCCGAAACGTCGAGTAAATCTCCACATCACACGCGACTCAACCCGAGAAAACTTATCTTCGCATATATATATATATATATATACATTGGGCCTCAGAGTTTTTTTTTACGGAAAAAGTGGACCGCACATCAAAAAAGGTTGGGAACCACTGTTATAGAGTATTAAAAAAAGAAGGCAGGATGCGTGAAATAAAGTACCACATTAGTTTGGTCAATTTAGCTAAAACCCAACTCACAATTTGAGTCATCAAAAATGACCCTTAAGTATCAAATTTAAACACCTCTAGCTCATCGGGAAGCCTTTTTGGAATTAGATTAATACGCGTGAGGTTTCAAATAAAGTACCACATTAGTTTGGTCAATTTTGGTAAAATCCGGCTCACAATTTGCGTCATCAAAAATGACTCTTAAATATCAAATTTCACACCTCAAGCTCATCGGGAAGTGACTTAAACAAAGACTCAAAGTTGGTGATTTTGAAAGAGTAAGTTAAATAAAAGCATTTAAAAAAAATAATCTAATTTGCAATAATGGTTTGTTTATTTGGTAATTTATTTATTTAATATTTAATTAAAATATTTATAAGTTAAATAAATAAAAATAAACCTGAATTAAATATGATGTCGATAATTTTTTTCTATGATAGGTAACTTTTTCGGTTTTTTCTTTCTGCATTCTTTTTATTAGCCAAAAATAATAGCTTGCTAAGTTTGCTAGTTGACTTCATGTGAAGCGGTCCTTAATGTGGCCGATCTCTTTAATTATATTAAATAAATTATTAATCAGTTGCACGAGAGCGAATTATATTTATATATAATTAATTATTAATAACATTTTTTCAACAATAATCAACAATTAATTAATTAAACAAATTAAGTATTCAATTAGCTTTGAAATTAAACATAATTAAGTGGCCGTGACCTTTGCATATCTATTCTGGACCCATGAAGTTTATTCTATGAGAGTCATGCCGGGTCGCAAGAAAACAAACAGTTCTATAAATATCTAACAGTCTGTTAGTAAACATCGTGTTGGTCGTTAAAATTATAGGCTGTTGCTAAAGCAACTTTAAAGGAACCGTTAACTATTCCCTACTGTTAAGATATATAGATAGATGCAAAACGATTGGGCCACCGAAAATGACAGCTCTCTATGTAGTTGGCCAAGTTGACCGCAAGGGCGCATTGTCAAATTGCATAATTTATAATAGTACCAAAATTATAAAAGAAATAAAAATAGTAATTATATTTGTATTCTTTAAATTTTAATTGTTAATATTAGGTTACAAAACAAAAAATGTTATAAATAATAAATACGTTGGTTGCTCTGGCTGTCAGATGTTAAATTATAAAGAAACTGGGAATATACTATAACCTCACTTTTTCTCTTCGTCAGATGAATATCTATAATAATTAATAATATCGCTTAATACGTTTCAGAAACTAAAGAAAACTCAATTAAATTAATGTAATTATATATTACCTCTCTGCCGTGATAATATAGTCACTAAATTCTTTTTTATTTCAATGAAACAAATCAGGTTAGTGGATACTTTATAGTTTAAAGGACCTTTAGTTTAAAGTGAATAATTTCGGGCCGAATAAAGTCTTTTTTCTTCACCGTTTTTTCTCGAATTGTTCAATTTTTGACTTCCCCGACTCAGCATTCTGAGCAGGCGATATATTCAGGTAAAATTATTCAGCCAGGAGTCTGAATGCTCCCTTTTCTTCTTCTCTATTATCTTGTGACTACGGATTTTGGACTTTTGGTAGCATTGCTCTCTCTACAATTCACACAACAGTGAAATTATTTCCTTCTTTTTAGTAAAAGCGTGATTTTATATATTTTTTTAAAAAACTTTATTTTATAATAAATTATGTACACGCACATAAATGGAGTGAGTGAGGTTATAGTATATTCCCAGTTTCTTTATAATTTAACATCTGACAGCCAGATCTACCAACGTATTTATTATTTTATTTTACGATATTTAAATATTTAAACATTTTTTGTTTTGTAACCTAATATTAACAATTAAAATTTAAACAATACTAATATAATTACTATTTTATTTATTTTATAATTTTTGTACTATTATAAATTATACAATTTGACAATGCGCCCTTGCGGTCAAATGGCCAACTAAATAGAAAGCTGTCATTTTCGCGGGCCCAATCGTTTGTGTCTATCTATATATCTTAACAGTAGGGAATAGTAACGGTTCCTTTCAAAGTTGCTTTAGCAACAGCCTATAATTTTAAAGCTCAAAGCGATGTTTACTAACAGACTTTTAAATATTTATAAAGCTGTTTTCTTGCAACCGGCATAGTCAACTAGCTTAACCGAGGAATAGCCAGTTAATTAGAACTGAACCAACTGTCTCAACTATAATATGAATATTTGATTGATTAAAAAAGTTCCCTAGGGCCTAGGGGGATAATAATTCCATCGATCAGATGAGTGCAAAATTTAATTGCTTTCATTAGAGCATAGCAGATAAATTCAAAGAGTAGCTGCTCATACAGCACTTGTTAATTAATATTTTGATTAAATATGTTGTTTGTGTACGTTTATAATTGCAGTAGCCTAGATTGAGGGTTAGTCACTTAACTAAATGACCAGGCATCTCTCTTCCTCTCGCTCTTTATTATTAAATCCCTTGATGAATTTGTTAATTGTTATTATGCTGGAATGATTGATCAGGGTTTTTTTTAAGTTGGCATGGTGGGAATTCATTTTATTGATTATATCAAGTATACTTGGGTTTGTAGAGTATTTACGATTTTAAAATTCCCTCGTTCATAGTACCTCGTCTTTTCTTAATTACCAGAAGTTGTCCAAATAGAGCTTGACAGAATGAATGAATGAATGAAAAAAACTTTATTATTATTAAAGGTATTTTTATTCATAGACCACATTTTTGTATTAAATATTTATTAAAAATATATAAATACTGTACAACGTTTTGACTGCTTATTCTGCAGCCATTATCAAGTACTGTGCACTTGCTCCGACTCAAGTGAACTGACTGTCATGTACGTTACATGCCTTTTTATATACAGCGACGCCAGCGTTATCTGTCGGCATTTCTGTGAAGTTAGATTCAAGGTTTCCCGCTATTTTCACTCATTTCCAAAAAAAAAAAACTTTATTGTTCTGAGAGGGAACATTCGGTTCTCTTTGAACAATTTACAACAACATATACCACTCATATTTATTTGCTCTCATCACAGTATCATGATCCCAGTCACACATCAAGAACATCC